>JAVQKD010009294.1:0-11914 GCA_036025635.1 Philypnodon grandiceps
GCCTATGTACATTAAATATACACTAGCACTGATCACTGTGCCAAAATTCGTGCGATTTTGTTTATGTTTAGCAGGATTAATAGCTCAATAAATGTGCGTCAGGGCATTAATTAGTTAATGAATTAATTGTCATTAATCGCAGAAGTACCAAACTCAATCCAGTTCAGCGTCTTCATGATATATAACTGTGTGCAAAAGTTGAAAAAGGTCCGGCAAAGCCTTTTTGAGTTGTGGTGTTCACAGTTTTGGCCCGTAATTAATTAATTACTTAATTAATATTCATCAAAGAAGTACCCAAATCGATACAATTCGGCGTCTTTATGGTATGTACCTGTGTGCAAATGTTGAAACTGATCCGGCAATTAATTTTTGAGTTAGGATCAGCGGACCAATGTGATTCCATATCGTTGTTTTGCTGATATTATTATGAACCAACTTAGGAATGACAGAAAGTGACTTTGGCGTCTTTATTCTGCTTCTAGTAGGGTAACCGTCTTGTGAATGGACCTCTCCAGGTAAACAGGTTTTGAGACACGTTTTCCCTTTTCATCCAGAGTTGAGTCACTTATTAGCAGCTTGACCTTTCTCACTCGTCCATCCTTTTCTGGCTAATTTCCAGTGGTTTCGTGATGTTGTGTCATCTTGCAGGAAAACCATTTATATTTTGTCCATTTCTGTGGAGGTTAATCAAGTACTTTCCTCTGCGCCAAGAAGGTATTTGCGAGGAACTGAACATAGCGCCTCCTCTTGTAGAGATAAACATCCTCCATGACAAACATTCCTGGAGGTGGAGAGATGATTGTCGACTTCATTGTGAGTATATGGTTAGGTGTTAGGGGCTCTGGACTGTATGGATCACAGAGATGATCAGTGGTCAGAGGCCTACTGTTGACCACTGCCATGACTTCATATAAGAATGTGAATGAGAAGTGCTGTCAAGTTGTTTGGTTGATTGACATCAATACACTTCTGATGGTGTGTATTGCGGTGTATAAACTTAATAATCAATCCAAACGCTACACTAATAGCCAATACACCACACCCACAGTGCCACCCACAGTCACCGGTGCTGATGTCGCCGAGCGTGCACGTGCACAACCGTGTAGAAGAGGAGAATATCTGACATGTACTGGACTTGTTTCCAGGGACGACAAGCATGAACATCCTCCTTCTTGAACAATCCTGGTGGCAACAACGGCTGCAACTTGAGCAGAGGTAGATGGTTTGGAATTAACGCCTCCATGTCTTCAGGATCTGTGTCTGTTAACGATCGCTTCAGCCTCACAAAACACCATCACCAAGCCTTCTTTGTCCAGGGTCTGAGTCTTCAAAATGGAGTTTAGTAGGGACTTACTGGATCAACCTCCCAAACACCTCCATGGAGTGATGCTGCTGGAGTATTGAAACCCCATTTCACACTCTTTTGTAGCAGCATTCGTTTATCAGGTTGTAGTTCAGTTTCTCAATGGCCTCCCTTAATTCACGTTCAGCGCCCACAAAGATAATACCATTATCTGAACGGATTTCCAGGACTTGACCACGTCTTGCCACAAACCTTCTGAGACCATTGATAAAGGAGTCTGTGTCTAAAGATGACAGGACTTCGAGGTGAATGGCTCATATATCGTCAAGCATGTAAAAATGAGCCCTTGACCACAGCTCTTCCACGCTTCACCTCAAATGGTCCAAAGCAATCCAAACCAACTCGACTAAAAGAAGGCTCATCAAGAGTTATTCTGTTGTGAGGACGGTCAACCATTTTCTGATGTCCAGGTGCAGCAGACAATCTTTGGCAGGAGGAAAAAGAACCAATAAGCTTCTCCACTGGACTGACCTGAGCAGTGTTCACCACCACAGCCTTGACCTCCAGGTCTCCAACAAGAGGCTCTTCCAAGGTTTCAGGGTTTTCAGGCTACCTGCACTCAGGCTCACAAAGAAAGTCAGGTCCACATAGCCATGCACCAGTCTTTAGCAATGACTGAACTTTAACACCTCTGGAGGCTAGATCTGCAGTGTTGTTTGATGTATTCACATACCTCCATACCATACCTTGGGATACATTGGACAGTTTGAGTCTGTTTGCTATGAAGATTTTAAATCTGGATGCCTCGTTTTTTTATGTATTTCAAAACAGATTGGCTGCCCGTCCAAAAGACTGACTCTTGAATGTCCATTTGCAGCTCTTTCCTCAACAACTTGTGGATCAATTAGCTCTATACAGGGAATGGTGACAGGTTTCAAAGGAGTCACACGTCCCTTTCCCATCACAAATGCACTGTGAGTTCACCCCCTATCGTCATGTAATTGCAGGTAAGTCCCACATCCTTCCTCACCTGCATCTGCAAAGTGGTAGATCTGAGCAGAGAGAAAATCAAAGTCCACAGGTTTTAAGCACCTACTGACCTCCCAGTTTTCAAGGTCATTGAAGGTCTTCCAGCCAAAACATCCAATCTCTGGCAACAGAGAAAGGCAAAGGGTCATCACAGACGCCTCTAGCAAAGGTCTTGGAGGATTATCTTGCCAGACAAAACAACAGGTGCCTAGGAACCGAGAGGGTCATAGACAGAACAAATCAGAACGGGCAAGATTCCTCGTCTTGTGAGTGGACCGTTTTTGAGTGTGATTTTAAACTTAAATGAGTCACATACACCACTGCACACCCAAGGCACGCTCCACAGGCAAGGCATCATTATCCAAATTTAGATCTTTCACGTCTTTGGCTCGCTCCTCCTGAGGGATAGCAGCGAGAACTGACAGATGGTTACTGATCCATTTTGTGAGCTTAAAACCACCTTCAGCACACAAGGCACTAAGCTCTTGACATAAAGACATTGCTTCCTCTTCAGAGGCAACTGACACCAAACAATCATCGACGTAGAAATTGTGAATGACAGTGTTAACAGCCACAGGACTGAAGTGCTTTTGATTGTCCTCAGCACACTTCCTCAGGGAGAAACAGGCACAACTAGGGGAGGAAGTAGCGCTGAACAGATGTGTCACCATTCTGTACTCCACCAGTTCTCAACTGCAATCTCCATCAGGCCACCGCAGGAATCTCTCTTCAGCCTTAACCGTTGGCCATAGAAGCACCTTATCCATGTAGGCAGAGGCTACTTTAAATAGTTCACCAAAATGCTCCTGAAGTAGTGACTTTGCATGAAACAGAGGCAGATTTTGGCAGCTTCGGACCAAATCCCTGGGCTGATCGCTTGTGTATTGCTTGAGGTAATACAAACAGTTCTTGTGACTTTGTGTTCTCCCTTCAATGTTGTGTTCAAATCCACTTATGAAGGTTTGATACTGCAGTGGATTTCCATCAAAACCTGTAGGCCTTGCTAGGTAAGAGGAAAAGTGACTGTTCAACCAATAAAGATGTAATTTGATTTTGCCTTTTCAAAACTGTGAGTAAACGCTGATCAGGATTATTCTCTGTTACAGGCGCAGTTTCATACTGAAGATGAGTAACTGGTGGATATAAAGCACCTTCATGTAGTGTGGGCAAACCTGCCCAAGTCACAGCAACAGGCAGACTAACAGCAGCGGGCAGATGGACAGACCAACAGCAGCAGGCAGAGTGGGCAGACCAGCAGCAGCGGGCAGAGTGGGCAGACCGGCCCCAGTCACAGCAGTGGGCAAAGTGGGCAGCTCAATTTTGTTTATCTTGGGCCTCACAGCAGCATAACCTGATGGCAAAGCATCAGCTACAGTTTCTGCAGTAGATGGCTGAGTGGTTAACTCAGGCACAAATGTTTGCGCGTCAGCATTTAACTGGGCTCTTTTATTCCTTTTCAAGTTCATCCCATCTGATTTAGCAGAAAAGTGAGATACGCAAGATGAAGCCTTTAACACACTGCCTTCAGTGCCTTCAGCCATAGATGCTGCCAGCTCCAAGTCTAGCTCCTCCTACTTTCTCAACAGCTCCACCATTCTTCTTCTCAGCAGCTCCTACAGAGCATGCTTCTCTCTCTCAGCTCTTAATCTGGTTGATGCTGTAGTGGACAAGATTTACTCACCATTGTACTGCATTTCTTTGATCTCCCGGACACTGTCACTTCGCCTGATGTCATCTTCTAGTGCATTTCCCATATTTGTAACAAGGCCCACGCTGTCGTCCCCGACAGCAAGGTGTATATCGGCACACAGCTCCATACGTCTGCCACAACTGCCTAATCAAACATTGTCTGCGTGATTTCTAAGGGTTTTTATATTGTTAATGAGCAGGTTTGAGCCTAATCGGGCAAAGTATGTGCAAGTTAGAGGCTGTCAAATATACCTGACTTCCCATTTTCAATCCAAAATGGCCGACTTCCTGTTTGGTGGGACCAAAATAATATTTTATGTTCGGTACAATGTGGAGAATCGCTGTACCAATTTCCGTTGCTCTCTGCCAAAGTAAAAGAGTCCAGAGTTTTTTTTAATGTTCAGGAGGATTAGAGACGGGGTCTCTTAATTGTTTGTTAACAATATAAAAACCCTTAGAAATCACACCATGTCTGATCAAGGTGCCTGTTGGTGCCAGTTGTGGCAGACATACAGGGGAGTTTCGCCGATATATACCTTGCTGTCTTGATGACATGTACCTGTGTGCAAAAGTTTAAACTGATCCGGCAATTCGTTTTTGAGTTATCACGTTCACATGTAGGATCTGCAGACGTGGACTCGGACCAACATGATTCCATAATATTGTTGTTTCGCTGATATAACAAGGTCACATGCAAAGACAGAAACTCAAAGTGTTACCTCAGTCTTTTATCGCAGCAATGTGTAAAAATCCTCAGTATCTCAAGTTTTAAAACTGCATAAAAGCGTCTCTATCCTTTAGTCTGTGTCAGTATTGTGGCTCAGACAAGGTACTCTCAGTTGGAATAGATTTTTGTGTCTTCCATGTCCCTTTTCTTGGAGTTCCAATATACACTACACTAAAACTTCTCAAGTATTATGTCTTTGGGCTAAATGGTGTTAATAATACCACAATAAGGTACAATACATGTTCCCTAGTCTTGTGGTTTCTCTCCAGCACTGTGACTTCGACCCACCATCCAAAGACATGAATGTGTTTGGAGATTTGCTGAATCTCAGTTGACTCTGTGCAACAATATTTGTACATTTTCTAAAGTGATAGCTAACCTGTTATAGTATATTCTCCCCTAATCTCAGAAAAAAAGAAAAAAAGATTGAAAGGGCTTATGAAACTATTGTAGTGTACACATTACTTTGCATTGCAGTTTTATTTTGTAAACATGAAAACATGACAAACTTGGGAAGGGTCTGTTTGACTTGTTTGATTTGTCTGGATGTTTGTAAAAATGTTTTCAGTCCACAGGGGGTGCTATTGAGGTAACTGCCATCATATTGGTCAGATGTGTTCAGGGGCGGGGGGTAGGTGTTTCAGGTTTGAGCCTAATCGTGCAAAGTATGTGCATATACCTGACTTCCCAATTTCAATCCAAAATGGCCGACTTCCTGTTTGTTGTAGGGTTCGAGCGGGAAAATCATCCACAGGTCAACCCAGTACATCAAAGACAGGGAAGAAGCTGATTACTGGTGTGGCCTTTGTCGATCTGTCAGCAGCTTACATACTAACATAGGCTACTGATGAAGAAACTCTTCTGCATGACAGGAGATGCTAAACTATGCAACATCATTAGAAGTCTGCTGAGCAGCAGGATGTTCCACGTCACACTCAACAACAAGAAAAGCAGATGGTTCCATCAGACCAATGGGTTGCCACAGGGCAGTGTCTTAGCACCACTCCTCTTTAATGTGTACAACGATCAACCCCTACCGGATGGATGCAGCAGGTTCCTCTATGCAGATGATCTAGCCATGACAACACAGCAGAGCACCTTCCCAGAAGTTGAGGCAACCCTGGAACAAGGCCTAGCATATATGTCAGCATACTATCTACAAAACCATCGACACCCAAACCCCGGGAAAACCCAATTCTGCAGCTTCAATCTTAAGAACAGGGAGGTCAAATGGGAGCTTGACATAATTTGGAATAAAGCTCGAAAACTTTCACTTGCCACTTTAGATCGCACCCTCTGGTACAGGGAACACATCCAGAAGACGAGAGCCAAGGTCTCCAGGAACAGCCTCCTACGCCAACTGACCAACTCCAAGTGGGGGCTCACCCGAGTACACTATGCACATCTGCATTGGCCTTGTGCTTTTCTGCTGCAGAATATGTCTGGAGCATGGAGCAGGTCATGCCACTCACAGAAACCTGACCCAATGCTCAGCGAGACCTGCAGGATAGTGACCGGATGGATCAAGAGAACCCCTGTGCACTACCTCTACGCCCCCCCCTGACATCCACAGGCCAAGCTCCATGAGCACTCTGCCACCCAGAGATGGCTGTGCTCTGACTGCTGAGTGGCTGCAGCCTCAGCAGCCAAGCAACCCAATGGAGGGAGAGATGCATCACCCGAATGCCGACCTTGGGCTGTCTGGAAAACCCTGAACCCTACGTGTTGGAGAAGGCGGTGCAAGGAGTCAATGAAGAGATGGAAGCTATCAGCCTCCGACATGCATATGTGGAGTGCTCCAGACTATGGACCACATCATGGATTACAACCTCGCCCCTACGGTGCACTGGATACAACCTGGCCGGTACGAGCACAGCCACGCTCCCCTGATCCAACCACTGGAAGGATGTGGTATAGAAGAAGAAGGACATGAAGAAGAAGAGGGTAGAGTCATAATAATAATATTTTATGTTGGGTACTGTACACTGTACCAAGTTTCATTGGTATCTGCTAAAAGTAAGTCTCATAGGGGTAAAAAAAAGCATGAAGGCACTATTGAGGCATTCTTTCTTTGACCTTTGTAATTATACTGGCGAAACCTATCCTACAACAAACAGGAAGTCGGCCATTTTGGATTGAAAATGGGAAGTCAGGTATATTTGGCAAACCTGAAATACCTAATTACCCCTCGGCCCTGAACACATCTGACAAATATGATGGCAGTTTCCTCTATTGCGCCCCCTATAGATTGAAATAATAATGTAGTTTTAGGGAAATTTGGCATCAAACAGACCCTTCACATGTTTAACTTGATTTCAGGGCGGCGCCTCTTAACAATATAAAAACCCTTAGAAATCACAAGTCTGTCTGATTAAGGTTCCTGTTTGTGCCATAGCAGTTGTGGCAGACGTATGGGGCCGTTTCACCGATATACACCTTGCTGCCGGCCTAGTTTATTTCTACATTAGCTGACATAACTGTAGTTTGAATATAATATATGAGTCTAACACAAGAAGGCATGTTTTGGTTGATGTAGACAGGGCAGTTAAAGCGTGTGAGGCTGATTGGACATGACGTCTGTCTGATACAGGCACTAGGAACATTCAAACACATAGCAGTGAGCAGCAGGACAGCAGCAGGTCACAGCACTAAACATAATCCAGCCTGCTATAATCTGCTCTGCTACATCAACTCAACTGTACTATCAGTGTTCCTTGTGTATTAAAACCTATTGTTAATCTCATTATATTCTGATATTTATCATTGAAATAATATTAGTTTTGCAATAACCAGAGGAAAGATGGCTGAATATGTGCAGCTGATCAAGTCTGTCACGCTTTGAGGCAGTTTAGTAACTTAGATGTTACATTCCTACTAATATATCAGAAAGAAGCATATTTAATGGTTTATGACAGGAGTGTCCACACTATGGCCCAGGGGCCCTCAGAGTAATTTTTGTGGCAAGGCTAAGGCTAACCTCTCAATTGGCCCAAATTGTTAGTTTCTTTACTGCACGTAACTCTACATAAAAAATCTGGTGACCTGAAATCAGTCAACTCAGCGAGGTATCCATTTTTAACAATGTGGCCCTCAGTGAAAAGCAGTAACTTATAATAGAACTGTGCTTCAAAGGTCTTTTGGCATATCCAAACTGCAGCTGGGTGGACACGTGTGGCACAGGGTGCGATTGCATATCGCCCTTAGCTTCAATCACAAAAGTGGTTCATGGCCCTCCTGTACCATCAAACATGTCAGTAGCTTTGGTTGTACATTTTGTGCATCTAAAAAACTCAGGTGTTTATTCAATTATATCTAAATTGCCCAAAAGGCGATTGAAAGTAGTAGCTGTTTGCTCGCCACAATAGAGAAAAATTGCTGAATTGTCTTCTACTCATCAAATACAGGCCCTCCCGTGGACCCACCACCCGCGGGAGGTACCATACTGGTGCAATGTGGATCGGGCGGTGGTCAAAGGCAGGAGTTCCCTGCTTAGACTGCTGCCTCCGTGACCCGGTTTCGGACAAGCGGAAGAAAATGGATGGATGGATGGATCATCAAATACAGGGACAGATCCAAAGTTCATATTTGATTTACATAATAAATTGGAGAACAAAGTTGTACAACAGTCAGAATTAGTGCATGACATACACAAGCTTCCAACTAATCCATGCCCCAAATGTGACGTGATATGAACTTTATATGTAATGTGGATTACAGGACTCAGAAGCACAAACAACATGTTAGTTAGTAAACTGGAACAGAGTGATGTGGGGGACAGACATGGGCCAGAGGTGGATCATACGACCAGGGCAGAACCAATGGACTTTCTCGTACAGGCTTGACCTTGGTGACATGGAATGAGGGGTGGATCCGCATGGATCTAGGAAGCTTTAGTCTGACAGCAGTGGGGTTTATGACCCGTTCCACAGGAAATGGAGTAACAAATTGAGGGACCATCTTCGCAGAGTCAACCTTGAGAGGTAGGTCTTTAGTTGCAACCACACTTTGTCTCCAATTTTGTAGACTGGAGTCCTTGAGCGGCGGCGGTTAGCTGCAGCCGAATAATGAGAAAAACTTTGCAAAAGAGCTGAACAAGCCCTGTTCCATGATTGTCTGCAACACCATATGAAAGCCTGGACAGATAGAACACTAGCTTCTCTCTCTTGGGATGAGACCCGTTGCAGTGCTGACCAATGAATTATGGGCATATTCCACCCACAGAAACTGTGATGCCCATGAAGAAAGCATTTGGGAGGTTACACATCTGAGCGCTGTCTCCATTTCCTGATTTAATCGCTCTGTTTGGCCATTGGATTGTGGATGAAATCCAGAGGAGAGATTAACAGAAGCACTCAACAAGGAACAGAATTCGTACAGAATACAGAAATGAACTGAGGACCCCGGTCGGAGACAATGTCTGTAGGGAGGCCATGGATCCGGAACACATGTTGAAGGAGTATCTCTGCAGTCTCCTTAACAGACGGCAACTTGGGCAGAGCGAACAAGTGTGCCATTTTGGAGAAACGGTCTATGACTGAGAGGACGACTGTGTTTCCGTCTGTATCTGGGAGACCAGAGACAAAGTCCAGGGACATGTGGGACCAAGGTCTTCTGGGAACCAGAAGAGGTTGTAGAAGTCCAGGTGGGGGCCGGTGGGTTGGCTTCTGCTGACTTCAAGGCAGTGATGAACATCCTGTTCCAGTGATGTCCACCAAAATCTACTGAAGAAACACCCGGGTGGTACGTGAGATGAGAAGAGTGGGCCCATTGGAGAATGTCAGAACGAACACTGTCTGGAACATACAGCATACCGTCAGGACAGGAAATTGGACTAGGGTGTTCTTGAAGGGTTTCATTACACGGTCCTCAATAGGCCAGGACACAGCTGCAACCAGGTGAGATGAAGGCAGGATGGACTCTTGGTCTGATGTTGGTTCTCCCTTAATCTCTGAAAACCGCAGAGAAAGGGCGTCTGACTTCTTGTTTCGGGACCCTGGGCGGTAGGAAAGGGTGAAGTTGAAGCGTGTGAAGAACAAAGTCCAGCGGGCTTGACAGGAGTTTAAACTTTTTGCAAGACGGATGTACTCAAGGTTTCTGTGGTCAGTCCATACTAGGAAAGGTTGTGAAGCCCCCTCGAGCCAATTACACCACTCCTCAAGGGCCAGCTTAACCGCCAGTAGTTCCCGATTGCCAATTTCATAGTTCATCTCAGCTGGGGACAAGCAGCGAGAAAAGAAGGCACAGGGATGTAGTCTCTGATCAGAGGTAGACCGCTGTGAGAGCACTGCCCCAACATCAGAAGCGTCCACCTCAACCACAAACTGTCTTGAAGTGTCTGGGATAGTGAGAATTTGAGCAGAGGTGAACTTGAACTTGACCTTAGTGAAAGCAGCCTGCACTTCATCTGTCCACTGAAACTTAATTTTAGAAGAGGTCAGGGGTGTCAGAGATTCAGCCAGAGTACTGTAGACACTAATAAACCATCTGTATAAACTGGCAAAGCCCAGGAAGCGCTGTAGTCATTTGTGATTAGTGGGGGCTGGCCAGTCCAAATCTGCAGAGACCTTTGAGGAATCCATTTTGATCTGACCCTGGGACACAATGTAACCCAGAAATGAAATGGTTGGGGCATGGAACTTGCACTTTTCTGCCTTAATGTAGAGAGAGTTGGTAAGACCAAAGGGCATCACCAGATACTCATAATGACCAGATGGTGTGTTGAAGGCCGTCTTCCACTCATCTCCTTCTCTAATCCAGACCAAATGGTAGGCGTTGTGCAAGTCCAACTTGGTGAAGATTGTGGTACCTTGGAGCAACTTGAATGCAGTGGACTAAAGTGGAAGTAGATAGCAGTTCTTAACTGTGATGTCATTTAAGCCACGATAGTCTACGCATGGATGAAGACTCTTGTCCTTTTCAACAAAGAAAAACCCAGCCCCAGCTGGAGAAGAAGACCGACGGATGATACCAGCAGCTAAAGAGTCATTAATGTATGTCTTCATAGCTCCCATCTCAGGTGCTGATTGGGAGTATAATCACCCCTTTGGAGGAGTGGTTACTGGCAGGAGGTCTATGGTACAGTCATGTTGAAGACTTCCTTGTAATCATAGTAGTCAACAGGCACATTATCAGGAAGGTCAAAAGTGTTATCCAACTGGATCAACTGAGGTAAGGCAGCGGTCTTGAGGCAAACAGAATGACAGGAACGGTTCCACCCTTCAAGAACACCCTAGTCCAATTTCCTGTCCTGACGGTATGCTGTATGTTCCAGACAGTCTTCGTTCTGACATTCTCCAATGGGCCCACTCTTCTCGTCTCACGTACCACCCGGGTGTTTCATCAGTAGAGATTTTGGTGGACATCACTGGAACAGGATGTTCGGAAGTTCATCACTGCCTTGAAGTCAGCAGAAGCAAACACACCGGCCCCCACCTGGACTTCTTCACATGTCCCTGGACTTTGTCTCTGGTCTCCCAGATTCAGACGGAAACACAGTCGTCCTCTCAGTCATAGACCGTTTCTCCAAAATGGCACACTTGTTCACTCTGCCCAAGTTGCCGTCTGCTAAGGAGACTGCAGAGATACTCCTTCAACATAAAATCACCTCCGACCGGGGTCCTCAGTTATGCATAAAGCATCAGATGTCTGTTTGAACTTGGAATTAAAAATATACATCTTGTTAAAAATGTTTGTAAGGTCTGTCAGGGACACTGACACATTTTCACTAATGATTAATTAGTTTAATTAACATTTAAATGTTATTATGAATATATATATTTCAAAACGCATTATTACCACTTAGTAGAACAGCAAAACACAGAGAACAAATTATAGCAACCTAAAAGCAGTCATAATCATTCAGTCAGTGATGAGAAAAACTATGAGAACTTTGCTGAGAATACCATCACCTCCCACTGTGCTATTACTTCTCAGTGGGGCAGAGTCCATTTTAAAGCCAGCCCATGGAGAAGAATGTTCAGACTTCCATTCCAATGACCAATGACCTCACCTTGCAACATGCGTGATTTTCTACTGTGTACACACACAAGCACACCCACACACACGCGCACTATAGTTAGTAGCAGTAGTAAGAAAAAAAAATCATGGTATTCAATTATGCATTACCATGCATTACTGATCATTTTGTGATATTGTGTAATGATTTT
>JAVQKD010009698.1:0-10263 GCA_036025635.1 Philypnodon grandiceps
AGAAGTACCCAAATCGATACAGTTCTGCGTCTTTATGGTATGCACCTGTGTGCAAATGTTGAAAATGATCCGGCAATTCGTTTTTGAGTTATCGTGTTCACAGCTAGGATCTGCGGACGCGGACGCGGAACGAACTGATTCCATAATATCGACGTTTCGCCGATATAAATAGTATCCGACTGATTTCACTTCACCAATAGTTCCCTTCGTTTCATCAGGTTTCTTCACTTGGTGTTTATTATAACCATACAGAAAAGTGAAAAAATTATGCGTCACATATGGGCCAATTGACAGGTAAGACTGAGGGCCACAAAAATTGCTCTGAGGGCCATAGTTTGGACACCCCTGTAATAGACTAACCATACCATCAGTACACAAGGCTCAAGGAAAAAGATTGAACCAGAGTGAGTTCAAAATAACAAACTGAGTATAAAACAAATTAATCTTGTTTAAAAGCAGCAGTGTCAAGTGTGATGTAGGGAATTCTCCCACGGCTTTGTTATTCTCTGCATCTTTGAAGGAGCTGGACTCTGATTGGTTGGCTGTATGTCCAGTTGTCTTACTCCAGGCACATCTTTGCCCTCTTGGACCAGCTTCATAACTTCTACAAAAGACATGCTCTGCCCCTCCGTGTCCGCATGTCGCTCTGTGGGCGGTGTCGTGTGTAGCAACTGTCCACTCCTTGCCCCTGACCCGGAGGAAGACCTCCATTTTAGGTATGCTGCCCCATCAATAGGCTCCACGAACCTGGCAGGATTCACACATTTTGTTAAATATTATACAAAAGCTTTTACCCATGTTATAATGGTTCTACCTCAAACACATACTCATGTTCTTGTTCACTCAAGCACTTTGAGTCATTAATTATGTTGAGCTAGAGTCCTCTCCAAGAGCTGAAAACAGATTCAACTATAAGTGACAAACAGGAGAAAGTGCTCCTGCCTGCTCCTGCACTGTCAACAAACACACGCAAATACGTATTGTTGCTACCACCATTTAACAACATATCTAATTGAAGAAGATGCGGGTTTGACTGAGAGGATGTCAAGGCCTTGTTTATCCCAGAAGAAGTCAAAAGTGCTTGGAGTTTTTAGTTTTTTTTAAACCGGCACAAATAGTTTGTTCCTGTCTTAAAGAGACAGGTGTGTATTCAGAGCGTTTGTTATCGAGTCCAAGTGAGCGCTGCACAAAACAGCTTACAGATCAATATTGTGTTTGATGTTGCAAAACGTAAACGTATCCTAATATAGGACATGTAAAGTACAGTTTTAGGGTTATTCCAGAGCGGACCTTTATAACAGTCACACACCTGTTATAAAAGAAGAGCTTCATTTCTAGAAGTTCATCGCTGCTTCTGTTGGATTTAGGAACAGCCCGCAGTCCTTCCTGAAACCTCGCATCAGAGTCAAAGTTATACAACTCAAATTGACTAAAAACACAGTCCATTTATGTGATTTAATCGGACAAAACCCCCAGAAGAGATGTATATCCAACACAACAGTCACGAAAATTAGAACGTACTTCCGCCATTCCTTTGTTTTGCAACAACAAGTGGAAACAAGAGGGTATCAAGTTGAACAAGTTATCGTAGCGCCCTCTGTGGTGTGGGTCTAGACTGCAGCCACACGTCCAAATAAGATAAGAAAATCTTTATTTGTCCCACAGTGGGAAAATTTCGGTTAATTAATTTGTTTTGTAAAATTATGCAGTTTATGTTATTGACAGACAAAGTATTGAGACACAGAGCGACATAAACAAACAAATAAATGCATTAATAAATAAAGGCTATATTTTTTACTTTACTATGCAATTTACATTAAGCATTTAAATATATACACATATATCTATCATGTATAATATCATTTTTCTTATCATTGTTGTTGACTGCGGCAGGGGCCTATTTTATGTGTTTTTATGATTCAGAAGTAGGCTGCTCTCCACTGGGAGGTAACCTACATTGTTGTTTTTGTTGCATGTTACAAATGAGGACGAACACGTGTGGAAACGTGACACTGAGTGACTCTTAAACCGTGCCCTTGGTCTCAGCTGCCAGAGGAGACTGAAGTTATTTCAGGTGCTCCGATGTGGATCACATTGTGGCAGTGATAAAGTGTTGCTGTTATTTATGTAAAAAAGTAATGCAAACATATCTTATTTTTTTATTTTGCTTTACGTTGGTAATAATCAAGAGTCACCTAACGCAACAGGGCCATGCTCCTCTCGGGCAAGGACCTCTGATCCTATTAACGTCTTAGTGATTACTTTTCCTTTTTTTAAGCATGTGACAACAACTAGTACCTGACTGACGTGGACGTTTCTCAGGAGGAACAGATAAAATACACTTTGGAAATGATGACTCTTTTGTAAGTTAAAGTTGTATTTATTAAAACATTAATGTCAACAAAAAACTATCACACACATATTTTTATATTTCCATAAATTGCACCAAATGAAAGTTATCAGGAGTTTCATAATACCATCGTAACGCTCATCCCAACAGTACATTTACACCCACATGATCCTTATGCACACTTTGAGTTTGGTGGAGTGTGTCTGCGCTGCTGTACTTTGCTCTGGTACGATGTTGGCTGCTGCGTCGAGTGAGACGGACGAGAGAAGCAGAATGTCAAAGTGCCACCGGAGCTGCAGTCATAGTTAGTGTCCTATAAAGTGAGATATGAAAGATTCTTCAATCAACAATCAACACTTGGCATATTTTACATATACATCATTGTTTTTTCTGTTGATGAAAGCCAATGACACTCACCTCTCCAGCAGCAGGGCTCGGGCGGGCTCCTTGGATCAGGCTGTTGGCTCTCTCATCTCTCTGTTTCATGAATCTCTGGTTGACAATTCTGGTCACGCTGTCGCTCCTCTGTAAAGGTGCACCAGAAGGCCTTGTTGGGACACGCTCCATGTTCTTCACAGTGCTCTTGGTTTTTTGGGTTGTCCTCTGCACTGGTTTGTCTGCTCGTCCACTCACCCGGCGCAGGAACTCTGTGACCAGCCCACACTTGTTGGACCCTACAGGTTTAGTAGGAGGTTTGGTGCTGCGGTCTGGCTGCTCACTGGTCACACCGATGTGGTTCTGTCCTGGGGCAACTCTTTGCCCTGTTTGCCTTGTCCAAGTTAGTCCTGTGTGGTTTTGGTGGGACAAGCCCCACAATGCTCTGTCTCTGCTGGAGGATGATGAAGATGAAGTGGAGGTGAAGGAGGGGAGTGAAGATGAAGAGGAGTGTCTGCGGAGTTTAGGAGAAGTGGAAGGCCTGGGTCTCTCTACTCGCCCTGAGACCCCGTCCACAGAAGAGGTCATGTAGTGAGACCGGTCAGACAACAGAGCAGAGGGTAGGACACGGGAAGGGCTGCTCCTGAAGGGGACATCTGTCTGAAGAGCCACACTGACCATCTGTGGCCTCGCCTGGCTCTGTGAACCAGCGCAGGACATCTTCACACATTTCTCCTGCATCTGCCTCCTGGATGTCCTCTCCTTCATCTCATCGCTCATGTTCACAGAGCAACCCTCGCTGAGCGGTGAAAAGGATGTTGGGGGCGTGCACCAGGGAGACGTGGTGGTGACAGACTCTTGGTCTGTAACAGAGCTTTGCTTCAGCTGTGCCAGCTGCACTCTACGTCTCGATGGGGGGCTGTAGTAGACACGGACGGACGTTTTCTCCGGGGCCGTGTGGCTCCTCTCCAAAGACATCTGCTCAAAGTCTAGATCAGAAAAGCTCAGCGGCATGATTAGATGGTCCCACGTCTTAACAGGGTCCTCACGGTCCATCTGAGCTGCCTCCTGGCTCACATAGCACCAGTTCTTTATCTTTGTGTTGCACAGAGCAAGGTGGCGTCTTGTTGTTCTGGTGGAGCTGGTTCTGTGAAACAGCAGGTGAAAAAAAGTCAGTCTAAATCTTTATACACATGATGTAAAGGTTAAAGGTTCCAGTAAAACACTGACCTGGCAGATACAGGCTGCTCACTGTCGACACCAGAGAGAACACCAGACTGGGGACAGAAAAACTCTAGTTATTATAAGCTTTATGAGTTAAAATAAGAGATTATCATCAATATACTGCATTTTAAATATAACTGCTGTTAATGTAATAAGAAATAATACAAGAATTCAATTTAAAATATGTCATTGTTGATTGATGGTTTTTGAGAATGTTGAGAGTCGGTTTGATGCCGTAGATTTAGACATGCCTGTCCTGTTTGGCTGTAGCCTCTATAAGAGATTAGCCTAAATACAGTGGCGTGAGTGTCTTCATAATGCCAGTGGTACTGAGGGCGACTGGCCACAGAGACAGATCATCAGGCGGACTCGCCCGCCACAAGAGCAGCAGGGGGGACACAATGTCCTCACCAGACTTACCTCAGCTGCCTTGTCCTGCGTGGCTCTGGGCTGGTTGTCAAATCTCATCTGTTCGTCTTGAAGCTGTGCAGCAAGGCCTTGCAACAATCCACCCAGAACCAAAACTGTTTTGTTTGTGCTCTAAATAAACATATAAATAATGAATATGGTATAAATAAAATAAATGTAAATCAGCTCTAAAATCTTACCTCATTCTCTTCTTGACACCATTGATGCAGAGCCCACAGAATTTGCAGGCACTGTTGCATTTTGGGGTTCTTCCATTGGTGCACAGTATCTGACTGCACTAGAACGGCCTGTTTAGTTTGTTTGACTCTCTCTTTCACCTCAGCAGTAACCAGGTCTTCCACACAATCTTGTTTACTTGGTGAGTTTTGGATGTTGCCTGGGCTTTCTCCAGAGGGAAACGTAAACACACATGGCTCCCAAACATGGTCTAAATCTTCTCCCAGCAGCACCTCCACTCTCCTGATGAAAGCCAGCAGCATGGTCTGAAACAGCTCCAAAGCCTCGTTCAAAGGCCCAGGCAAAAAACTCTGCGGTGAAGGGTGAGTGCAAGAGGGAGAGGAACAATGGCCGTTGTTAGGTGGCATCATCAATAGTTGAATGACTGAACTCAAAATGCAACAATGATCTCGCAAAGCCAACAGGGTTTGACTGTTTTTTGGGGACATTAGTTTAAAACTGCAGTCTTGGTTTTTGTTGTTGCTGCCTTCGTGACTGTCCGGAGGGTCCCATTCACCACCCACTGGACCCTCTCTAGTGATGTCACAAGTCGAGATTTTTCCTTCTATCTCCGAAGCACCTTTCACATCCTGTGCTTGATCTTGCTGTGTGAATCCTGTTGTCGAACCAGCCTCTCCTTCCTGCTCTGTTGTCGTGGTCAGAGACGTATCATCTATTTCCAAATCCTCCTCGCCAGCCCCTGTCCCGGTTTTCTCCCGCAGGTCACTCATCTCTGCCCTTAGACCACGGTTCTCCACCTCCAGTTCAACAATTCGTCGGCTCAGCAGCGTAGCTTCCTCCTCCACCAGCTTTAGGTGAACTTTGACCTCCGCCTCTCGCACATGGGCAGAGGTGTGCTTGCCGTCGGGGAGTGGCGTGTTCTGTATGTCTCCATAAGCTGAGCGGTACTTGGTCAGCTCATCCTGCATGCCCTCGCTGTCCGATACCAACTTCGTGAGCTTCTTGCACATGAGAGCCAGTTCCTCTTTGGCAAAGTGGAGTTGGCACCTGAGATCGGTGCTGTCGTCCTAAACAAAACACACACTTTTTAAAGTACTGGATAAATGTGTGGAAGTGTGTATAAAAAACTTCCCATACCTCTATCTGAGAGAGCCTCTTCTCAGTTTTACCAGTTGCTGATCTGATGCTCCTCTTTCTCACAGAGATCTAACAGAAACCCAAGATGTAGCTTTTGTGAAATGTAAACCAAGTAATGAATGTTATGAATGTTTGGACACTGCTCGAGCGAGTAAGTCTGAGTATGATAAGAATGTAGGCTTCTGTCTCTGGCATTGTCTCACTCTCAACACATAACTGGATGTAGCAGTATTAATAACACTAACATAAAAGTGTCCAATAACCTGGTGTTTTACATGTTAACATTAACATTAACTTCATTAAAGCCCAGTCAGTTGTTGTGATCAGAGGTTATCCATCCATTTGCAATGAGTGAATAAAGAGTTCTTGCCATCTATATGACAATGTTTTGCTCTTAGATTAGGTTCTCTAAGTGGATTTGTCTGTTGGGATCAGAGGGACTGGCAGCTCTCTGTGATGTGTGGACCGTGCTGTGTTGCCAAAGCACTGAATCCTAGATTAAACAGTACACGTGTCTCCAAATAAACCAAAAATTAATATAAAGATGGAGATAGAGACTCAAAGAGCAGAACAATTAAGATGATTTTACATCTCCTGCTTCAGGAGCCATAACAAAAGTGTTGTCACTGATAGTTGTAGGTCAGTGTGCCAAAGCCCATTGTAGTGTATGCCATAATATACATTGATCCAGATTTAGCCTGGCTTAATAAAAGCAGAGTAAAGAAAAAGTCTATTTTTGTCATCTCTGACCCACAGCCATTGGTTTATACCCTCTTCCCATTCCCCCTCAGCTGTGCCTGAGGCTGAGGCGAGGCAGACATACCAGGCTCCAGCAGCTGCTGCCCTGCCTCGATATCACAGCTCTAGAGTGGGGCATGTCTCACATGACATCAGGCTTCAGGACGGGATAACTGTATGGGTGCAGCTGTGAAGGCTAACTACAGAGAGGCTTCTCCATCAGAGCCCTTGAGAGTTATGCTGCAACATATCCACACATTCTACTTCACTAAAGGAGTCACACCTTCCTGACCCCTTTAATTACAGAGTAAATACAAAAAAATAAATAAAAATAAAAGTGAATATGTTTGTACTTTCCACCTTAAAGCCAGTAGCTGCTAACCCTAACCCTAGTGACTTATGCTGGATTAAACTAATTGCTCTTAGCTCAGAATGAGCTTTAGGTCTCACCTCTCTGGCCTTCTCGGCTTCAGTCTGTAAGACCTGCTTGGCCACTTCCAGCTCCTGTGTTTTCTCACGAAGCACCTCGTTTTCCAACTCCAGCTGGGAATTCTTCTTCTGCACGGCCTCCAATTCATTATACAGTCGAAGTGACACGCTTTTTGCGACCTGTAAATAACCACAGCAACACTCTTAGAAACAGAATATGCTTCAGTGTTTTGCAGGAGACAAACACACTGAGAAATGCAGTAGAAAGCGGGCAGAGGTTTGGCGATGCTTATGGGAATCCAAGGGAAAGTGGTAACATTGCCACCGCAGAGGCATGGTAACCGGCCTGATATGGGTCTGACCAAGATTACCACGCTTTTAAGTCTGCTACTCATGGACAACAACTCACCACATAATTACAGTTTGGTATGGCGAAAATATAAACAGTGCACATGATGAAGACATTTGAAGCTAATTAATTTTTTGCGGCAGAGGTCCACAGCAGGGACTACTTTACCACACAGCTAACAGCCATGAGTCGACAGATCACACTGTTGCATTTGGAGGCACAGGGCAGTCATTGTTTGCACTAAATGAGACGTATCTGAAAGCAATACTGCTGCAATCACTTTGATGTTGGCATCTGGAACGAAAGCTGTGTGTAGAGTTTAACATGAACAGAGGCGGCGCTACCATTAGGCAAAAGTAGGCATCTGCTTAGAGCCCCAAGCTTCCAGGGCCCCATAAAAGAATATGGATGAAACGCCTCGCCAGTTTTCTCTTTGTGGTTAAGCTGTGGGCTGACAAATCAAGAGAATTTTCAGGTAGGATTTCAAAAGCGCCCAATACAGAGGGCCCCCTGCCCGTGTTCGCCTTGAGCCCCTAAACCGCTAAATCCGCCACTACATATGAAAAAGCTCAGTGAACAGACCTTAATGTCATGCTCCAGTGTGCGGACCAGTTCCCCGTCCACTTGCCCCGTCTGGGCCACTCTGATGCTGCGCCGCTCTGCCTTTCGGAGGCGGTACTGCAGGATACGACAGGTCTTGTTGGCTTGGTCGAGCTGAAGACGCAACTGCTGCAACTGGTAGACCTCCTCCTCCTGAAACATGTCCCGCATCTCCAACATCTCACAGCGCAGCTCCTCCAGCTCATCCTAAAAACAACAGACATTAGTTACACAAATAAAACCACTGTGGGTATATTCAGGATCTAAAAACATTGATGTTTTTTGGCAGAATTGAATCGAAAAGAGAAATAGCAATGTATCTGCCTATTAAATATAGCTAATAAAGAAGTGTGTGACTTAAGAAGGTTAAGCTCGAACTAAACAGGCAAAGATCTGTTTACACGCAGCTAAATAAGATCACCACCATCCTATTGTGACCCAGTAGATGTAGCTTCAGAAATAAACTAACTGTGGTTTTTAACAGATTTTATGTTTAGGATAAAATAAACGGCTTCAGAATTGTTTTCTCAGAGTTGTTTGGATGTTTCTGAGCAAACCATAAAGACGTGAAATTATAAACCTAGATTATAGATTAGATTAGAAGTCACCATGATTCAATTGAACTGAAATAACTTAATGAAGTTAAATGTTTAAATTGAATTGACTTACTTTTAGGTACTCGTTTTCTGATCTCAGATCCTCTACCTCTCTGGCCAAGTCCTCTGTGGTTTCCTTCATCATGAGCTCAATCAAGGCCTCAGGAGAGTGAAACAGACCCGGCTTTGAGGCGACGGTCGCGTCCACCGTCTCCTCTTTCCTCTCGCCGTCTGGACGCTCATAAGCCCCCGCGTCTATCCAGCTTAACTCGTTCTCGCTGCTCGGAGAACCTCGTTTGATGCCTTCAGAGGCACAGTCTGAGATCTCTGAGCTGCTGTCAGAGGAGGACAGTTTCGCGGACAGACAGCCCGAGTCTTTACTTAAATCTTCTGATGTGTTGCTGGCGTCCGAAAGCTTCCTGTGCGCTCCGGGGCTCCTGGGGCAGTCCGCGGGGCTGTCCGCGGGGCTGTCCGCGGGGCCTGTGGGGGAAGCTTTCCCCTGGCGCTTTTCCTCCGCTGGCTCTGAGTCCATGTCCTTTACAACATGCGCCTCTTTATAAAGTAAATCATTCTTCTTCTTTTGACCACAAAGTTGCTGTTGGGGTTTCTGTTTCTGGCTCCGAGACAAACTCTTTCTCTGCCCCTCTCTGTTCATCTTGTGTGTTCACTTATCTAAAAGGTTTTAGTCGTGAAAAAACCCCACCTCATGCTGCTGGAGCCAAACGCTGCTGTTGCATCTGAGTAAAAGACAGAGCGAGCCTCTGGAGTGAGCTCTCTCTCCTCCGCACTCACGCGCGCGGAGAGAGAGTCAGGGACTTCCTCTTTTGCTAAAAATACCGTCTATAACGGCATAAAAGAGACATATCAATCTGTTAATTAGACTATGTGTTTTATTTCATGATTTATTTCAAGAAGAAGAAATGTTATAGCTAATTAATTATTGAACCAAACTTCCACCGTGTTTGAAATCGTCGGTCCAATCGTGCGTAATTACGCACGAGTAATAGTCATAGCCTACAACAAAACCTTTTACCTAAGAAGCAGCTAATGCAGTGATTCTCTCGCAATTCACCATTTTCATTCTGACCTGAAGGATTTATTTGGTAAATGGGGCAAATGAAACCAATAGAGTTGCCACTGTAGGTCTTGAGCCGCCATCTTGTGGTTACCTCGCATTATAAGCTTTCTGTGCATTGAGATACTGGTTATAATAACTTATCTATTTTATTGGTTTATTAATTAATTAACGAATGTTCTGTCCATCAATGTATTCATGTATTTAATTATTCATACAGTTTATCATACATTTATCAACAGATTTATACTGTTAATGATTAATTTTATTTATTGTGTGAGTATTACTTAATTCAAAGTATGCCTATCTGTGGGCTTAATCAAATTCTATTAAAATAAAGATTATATAAGCTATAGCTGAATCTAACCTAATACCACAACATGGTGTGACACTAAAGTTAAGAGTCTATGGCGATATGCAGATGAGAAGCTGTAGAAGGTGCTGACAGTCGTAACATCTGGACAGACCTCTCTCGGTCAGTTCTACTCAAACCTCTCAGAGATACAGGGCCATGAGTTTTACAACCTGAAAGAAGATTTTGACAATAATCTATGTCACAAAAAACAACTGACTCTCGGGTAAAAAAGGCCCACATCTCAGTTTTTACTTCGACTAAATGAGCAATAACTTCATGTTGATTCTGAACACAGACAACACAGTGTTTTATATATATATGTATGTATGTATGTATGTATGTATGTATGTATGTATGTATGTATGTATGTATGTATGTATGTATGTATGTATGTATGTATGTTATATTTCTATTACTTGTGAAAGTGTT
>JAVQKD010009776.1:0-10566 GCA_036025635.1 Philypnodon grandiceps
AACTTGCACATACTTTGCCCGATTAGGCTCAAACCTGAAATACCTAATTACCCCCCGGCCCTGAACACATCTGACCAATATGATGCCAGTTACCTCTATAGCGCCCCCTATAGACTGAAGCAAGAATGTAGTTTTAGGGAAATTTACTAAATTTAACAAATAACATCCTTCTCAAACATCAAAAAAGTCAAATAGACCCTTCCCATGTTTGTCATGGTTTATGGGGGGGGGGGGTTAATTGCTTAATTAATGGGGGCGTTTCGCCGATATACACCTGCTGTCGGGGACGACAGCGTAGGCCTAGTTATATTTAACGTGTTGTCAATCCAGATGCCTCAGACAAAAATACATCTCATCATTGTTTTGTCTGTGCAGGATGCTGATGACCAACCTTCATATAAAGATGGTACGCTACACTGGCCTCCTACTATTATTTCATGTAGATTATTGTAGTATTTTCTTCATCTCTGGAATGGAATCTCTTCCTTCAGTCCCTGGCCCGTGTGACCCTGAAGACCTGTTGGATGGAGTGATTTTTGGAGCTAAATACCTGGGCTCCACTCAGCTCAAATCGGACAAAAACCCATCGACGAACGCTCGGATGAAACAGGCTCAAGAGGCTGTGGACCGCATCAAGGTAAAGACGTGCTGTAAATGTAGTGTGCTCCATTAACTGAGACAGTTGCTAAATGCTAATACTAATACATGTGTTATATAATTGTTCCTCCAAGGCTCCAGAGGGAGAGTCTCAGCCGATGACCGAAGTGGACTTGTTTATTTCCACAAAGAGAATCAAAGTGCTCACTGCTGACACACAGGTAAGTCTTCTTTTGCCAAGTCGAAAGTGTAAGACACGGGGGGCACGGTGGCAGTCTTCTCTGGACTCAGATCTCTCTGAGTGGAGTCTGCATGTCCTCCCTGTGTTACTGTGGGTTGTCTCCGGGTACTCCAGCTTCTTCCCACCATCCAAAGACATGTTAGGAGAAATTGGTCGATCTAAAAAATTGCCCATAGGGAATGAATGTGAGCATGAAAGGTTGTCTGTCTGTGCATGTCTCAGTGTCGGCCCTGCGACTGACCCCGCCTAAAGCCCATAGTTACTGGAATAGTCTCCAGACACCCGCGCCTCTCACGGGAAAAGCGGTAGAAGATGAAAAGACACATGGAATTGACCAAAATACTTCAGATTTACATAATAGTAATCTGAAAATATAATATATTTACACAATCCATTTAAATTAATCAGATACTAGGCTGATGTTGGCAACTGGGAGTGAATTATAGAGTGGGGATATTTGACTTGATAGTTTCAAGTCTCTGCAAGTTTATTAGTCAGCCAAACGTTCAAAACCCAAATTCTTGCTCTTTTCCAGTCTCGCCGCGCTAATCTCTGATACATGTTGTGTCAATGTAACTTTATTTAACTGTCTAAAGGCCTTAACACGGTGATAAGTTTTTGCATTTTCCAGGAGGCCATGATGGACCACCCTCTGCAGATGATCTCGTACATCGCGGACATCGGGGAGATCGTGGTGTTGATGGCTCGAAGAAAACGTAAAGGGCAAGACGGCGAGATTCAGAAGACATGTTTGATGATCTGCCACGTGTTCACCTCTGACGACGTGAGTGGATCTGACGAAAACACAACCGCGCTTCAGCGTATATTGGAATGTTATCTCAATATTTGCCAATTCTGCATCACAAGAAACGATGTTGAAAAATGTTAAAGTCCCCCATGTGACAAAGATTGAGACAAATGTATTCAGCCACGATTTAGTCAGATTTCAGTCCTAAATTTAGACCTGGATTAGACCTAGTTCAGGTTTATTCTTGGTTTAGTCTTGGATTAGCCCAGGTTTAGTCTAGATTTAGTTCTGTTTTAGACCTGGTTTAGATCTGCTTTAGTCTCTAGTAAGTCTTCATTTACTGAACTGAACATTCATTCATTCATTCATTTTCTTCCGCTTGTCCGAAACCGGGTTGCGGAGGCAGCAGTCTAAGCAGGGAACTCCCACCTTCGACCACTGCCCAAAGAAGTGTGAAAAAAGTGTGAACTGAACATGTCTGTGGTTAATCAAGCCATAACACTATAATGTTTTTTTGTGCAGCCCTGATACCTATCAAATCAATGCTAACTAACTCAAACGCCTCCATTTTAAGTGCCTCTGGTTCAATGCTTGTTGGAGACCAGTTCAAATGCTTCATTTTCTGGACACTGGCCTGGTTTGTTCACTCACAGCTAGTAGTTAGCCCGTCTTGAATGTAAAAGTGGGTTGGCCGTCATCCCAGTTTCTCTTTTAGCCTTGACTGAACGAGAGGGGGAGGAGTTTTCTTCAGAAACTAATTAGCCGTGGGATAAAAAGGAGGTCAGCTTTGCTCAGAAATAATTAGATATTTGCTTTTTCAGATGGGTACCATTTTAAAAATTAAAACAAGCTTAAACCAAGGGCAAAGTGATTGGTGAACCGTGAAAAATGCATTAGTAAAATAAGACGAAGCATCAAAGGATGAAACCCACATCTGAACTGGGGTTAAGCCACAAATATATGACTAAACCTGTCTTCAAAAGGCCTGATCCAAGACTAAGTGGCTCTAAACTGGGTCCACACAACACTGTAATTATTAGTTATTTCAAGTAGTCCTGGAAGCAGCTATCTTGGAAATGTGCAATGTATGAATGAATGAATAATGCAAATTGTTCTGTGTATTTTTCCCGTGTGCAGGCCCAGGTGATAGCGCAGGCGATCGGTCAGGCGTTCGGAGTGGCGTATCAACAGTTCCTTCAAACCAACGGCATCAAGGCCTCGGACCTCAAACCCGGAGAGTACAGCCACTACCTGGAGAGTCAGGAGCTGTACAACGGAGACCTCGCTCACTTCTCTGACTCACAGAACCTTAAAGAAGTGAGTTCAAGGTTGATGCTGGTGTGGTAGGAGGGATATTTGAGGAGATTCTTCTGTGACTATTATGTTGACCGGCTTATACAAAATTCACATTGAGTTTTGACCTGCTGAGGCTGCTATAGTTTGTAAACCAGAGCAAAATAGTAATGCAATGGCCGCACTTAAACTCTTGGAGACTGTAGGAATGATATTGTCAACAATAAGTCCTTATAATGTCTAGGTGATAAACATGTCTAGGTGACAATGCATGTTGTAATTTCCCCCGAACTATCCCTAACTTTTTGTGACTAGTATATACTTCTTATTAGGCGTATATTTGATGGACAAGTTAACCACTATCTATTACTTGTGGTCCAGGTTGTCATCACTAAGGCCCCCGGCGATATCCTGGGGCTGGCTATAGTGGAGTCTGGTTGGGGCTCGATTCTCCCGACGGTGGTGGTGGCGAACATGCTTCACGGAGCTCCGGCCGAACGCTGTGGAGAGTTGAGTATCGGAGACAGGGTCATGTCTGTGAATGGCACCAGCCTCGTCGGTCTGCCTATCTCCACCTGTCAGAACATCATCAGGGTGAGAGGCTGGGGGGACTCTTTTTCTTCAGGGGACACATATTTTTTTTGCCCCTCCTCCTCCTCCTCCTCCTCCTCCACTCAAACATACATCATGTAGTTCTGAACATAGAAAGAAAAATTCATCCCTTCTCACTTTGCATCTGAAGCGCAGATGTCAAGGATGTTTTGAATGTCTTCAAGCAGAGACTCTGTAAACAACTACACGCACACGCACACACACACGCACTCACACGCACACACACACGCACAAACACACACATGCGCACACACGCACGCCCACACACACACACATATCAGAACCAATATAAGAAAAAAAACATGTTTAAAACAATAATACAAACGTGATTCCTTTGTTATTTCTTAGGATTTGAAAAGCCAGAAGTATGTGAAGCTCAGTATAGTTCACTGTCCTCCTGTTACCATGGCGATCATCAGACGACCAGACCCTAAATATCAACTCGGCTTCAGCGTCGAGGATGGCATTGTACGTACATGATTATTATGTTTTCAAAGTTAATCTTCCATCACTGTTTTGTTGAAGGTCCTATATTATGTCAAATAAACCTTTCTGAACTTTTAACCATGTCATAATGTTGTTCTACCTCAAACAGCCTTTGAGTGACATTAGACAAAAACAATTCATGAAACTGTACAATACACTCATACAGACAGGATCTTTAACTGTTTCTGCTGATAGGGGCGTTACCAATACATATAAAGCACAATAGTGCCCTCTGGTGGTAGACAATGGTTTTAGTCGGGGGTGAATTAACACAAATATTGACGTGTGTTGATTTTTTACTTTTATTATGATTTATTTATTTGACCTTTTATTTAACCAGGGAAGTTTACTTTGTTATGATGTATCTTGCCTGTTATGTCTAGATCTGCAGTCTGATGCGTGGAGGTATCGCGGAGAGAGGAGGGATTCGAGTCGGTCACAGAATCATCGAGATCAACGGACAGAGTGTGGTCGCTACGACTCACGACAGAATCATCCAGACACTCACTAATGCTGTAGGAGAGGTACGGTCCTCATATGTTCCTAGAGAGGTTCTCATAATTGGCTCCTTAACCTTCTATACACTTTCCTTAACCTTGTATACACTTTCCTTAACCTTCTAAACACTTTCCTTAACCTTCTATACACTTTCCTTAGCCTTCTATACTCTTTCCTTTGCCTTCTATACACTTTCCTTAAGCTTTGACTATCCCTCCCCTGCTTTGGTTTGAGCTAATAGCTGCAGAGGGACAAACGTTATAATGGGTGGACTCCACATACAGTATATTATGAATTGGATTTAAGGTCTAATAACTTTATTCCTATTCACATCATTAACATCTCTGCCTGCTCCCACACTTCTGATACAACTGTACAAGGACACCTCCAGTTGAGCCTAGTTTAGTCCATCCCCATCTTAGACTTGGATCATCCTATGTTATAAGAACCATCACAATGGAAGCATAGCCAGACTTGAAGGTTCAATGTATTGCGTGTTCCACTGTGTTCCAGACAACCACAGTATCCAGCTCCACTCCACTGTCTGGGCCATTGTCTACTGTTATATTATTATATCTATCTATTGATTAACTGAGTCATATGCACAGTTCTTTTTGTACGTGTACCTTGTTTGATCATATCTATCTGTTGATACAGTCTTGGGACAGACATTATTGTAGTTTCCTGTTTAGAAGCCTCTGTCACAGTCTTGCAAATGAATACAGTAAGTTAATTATAATTATGTTAATACTGAATGTATCATTTTATTTTGTATTTATCAGATTCACTTGAAGACAATGCCAGCCTCCACTTACCGCCTCCTCACCGGACAAGAGCAGCCTGTATATCTCTGAGCTTCCACCTGTATTCTATTGAGAGAGCTACTTTTGCCAAAACAAAGGAAATATGCAATTAACCTAATATATCTTATAACGCTGAGGAGAGTGGAATTTCAATTTTTAAAACCCTTTTAATGTATATTTATGATATGTTTATTATTAAAAGCTGTATTAATGATTATGTGCAAGAGTTTGGCCTACATTATGTTTGGTGAATACACTTGATGTTTCGCTCGTGCTGCCAGTGTGCCTCATTGTTGATGGAGGAAAATGGATTTTATTATGCCAGACTTTTATAACGATGCATTTGGACGATACAGCATTTCATAAAAGATGCTGTTAGTGGCTTTGTATTATTCATTGGACACTTCCTGTACCTTTTCCCGAGCAGAACAAGATCTACAACTGCCTTTTTGATAAAGAGCTGTTTATATTTTTAAGAAAGTGCTGTTTCACGTTGACATTAAGTGTCTTTATGATATCACGACTTTATTTATTGAAGATGTGGCCATAATGTTGGATGCAGTTGTAAAAGCGTATACCATTACTTGTATTAAGGAATTAGTTTATAAGCTGAACTGTTAACTGCTTTTACTAATAAACACTTTCTTAACGTTTTTATTTCATGTATTTATGTATTTATTTGTGTATTTATTGTGACGAATGTGAGTGTATGTTATCTGTTAGCGTGTGTTGACTAGACGTCCCACATGCAACTATGCGTCGGATTGCACAGCATTTTTAAGAGCAAATCCCACATTTTGACTCGTGACGGCACAAGCGTTTGATTTACCTACAGTAGCTTTTTTAATGTATTTTCTTCATAAGTTAATATAGAATGCGTCAGGTTGGAAACGGGCACTTAAAGGTGTCGTCTGTAAGTTTAAGTCTGTTTAACTGACCCGGTTCTATGATGTCGAGTACTTTAGTAAAGCTTTTCCGGCCTGACTGACACGAAAGCAAAAATGACTAAATACAAATGCTGAATTATATTACAACATTTATGTATTAGGTATTACAATTTTCAGTCTTAAAAACCCTAAAGTGGGGCCAGGACGTCCCAAAATTGATGGATACTAAGCTGAATTATCAGTGACACAGGCTGGATGTCCAGATTCCCCGTTCAGCTCAGAGTTGACCCAGTGGTCGGCTATATTAGATGATCAGATTTGACTTTTATTGAGTTGTCATTATGTTTAGATGAATTATAGAAGCATTAACGTTTCATGACAAATATTTTAGCATTTGTCCCACGGACCAGTAATACATTTTTATTCTGGCCCCTGAGGGAAAACTTCGGGCCCCGCTGCCTTAAACCGTGCATATAAAGCCTTGACAATAGTTTAGAGATAATGAAATGAACTAATGCAGTCGTTGACTCACCACCATAACCAACCAGCTCTTATAATTTACCCAAACACAGACGACAACCAATCAGAATCTTCACCGACTCTTAAGTCCCACCTCCCGGAAGTGTATTGACCAATCGGATCTCCGGGTTTGGTTAGCTAACTCCGTGCTGCGGCAGGAGGCGGAGAGCTCTGTCAATGACAACCTGCAGTGAACGGAAGTCTGTAAAGCGATAAAAGCAGACATTATCAGCTATATTCAACCAAGGTAATGATTCACAGCTGTGGGGCAATTATGTAGGGGCAATTACCTCGTTATGATGTCATTAAATTAAGCGGCTGTTTTAGCTTCAGGGTGTAACATGCTAGGTATTACCGGTATAAGGAGTGAGCTATGTACTTATGAGTCTATTTTTGTACTAATTTTACTTTACGATAGCCTAAGTTTATTTAACATAGCTAAAAATACATTTTAATTGCCTAATCATTACTTTGTATATTGTTTAAAGGGATTGTTCCAGCTAATTTGGGTGTCATAATTATGGAATAGCAATGCAAGAGCAACACTGGATCGACTTGCCTGTCAAGTTGTTAAACATTATATCACATTTGCTCAAGGAAGCCAGCAAAAAAAGGGGTTGTTTGCGTATTTGTAACCTGGAAGTATGCTTTTGTGAAATATGAGTTTGACAGGTGAAAAATAATATTATAAATGATAAACATGAACTTGAGCTGGGTCCATAGGTGTAAAGGGGCAGAAGTGAGGTCCTGAGACTGAGGTAAGCTGTTTGGATCAGGAGGATTTCAGGATCAAGAAGGGGATTGTCTTTTGAGCAGATCACAAAGCTCTGGGCCGAGTTACTCACTGTACCTGTATCACCACAAGACACACAATTGACACGAAAAGGTAGGGTTGCCAGATCGTAAGTGCTGAAGAATAGATGTTTCAGTGGATTTACTATTTGCTTGTAGTTAAAGTTTTCATCAGGCAGTCGGTTAATGCAAAGCTTAGTGAATTAGATTTTCATGTGGGTTAAATTGTTCATTCTATAGCTCTATACTGAGAGATAGGGTCTGCAGATGTTGTGTGTGGTTGGATAGATACAGGGGGATAATGGACACAATAATTCAGGGGTGTGCTATGGCCCGGGGGAAAAATGCGGCCCGGAGAGCAAATTTAATAATATAGAGTGAATAAACCTGAACCTGAACATAAGTGTCAGAAAACAGATACAACTGAAGGGGACTTTTGGTGAAGTGAACTCGGTCACCTCAGAGAGTGGCCCTCCTCGGTATAAATCTCTGACATGTGGCCCTCAGTGAAAAAAGTTTGGACACCCCTGCTATAAAAAAATCATCATATTCAACATTTTTGGATTTTTTGGGGGATATTTCTTCCCATAGAGTTAATACAGAACTCTGGCCCCTGCCCCCCAATCTGAGGGTATGACATCATCACATTCTAGAATCTGCAACCCAGCAATTTGTACACACTGTATGACATGACATATGACGCCAGTCCCAAGACCGGATAAATAAAGATGGTTGCATTCGGCGTCAATACCAATAATTGACTGTGGTGAACCTTGAAAGAGACTTGAATAATTATACTGCCCCTTTGATCGTATAAAGTAGTATTAAATCTGAGACAGTGTGAAAAGCTCCACTAAGAGATTATAGTTCGGAAACCTAATAAATGTTCCTGTATTTTCTCTCTTTTAGCCTCCCATCATGGACAGGTAGCAGAGAACAGTGATGGATTCCTTTCAGCAGCTTTTTCTGCTGCTGTGGAAAAATGTCACGTACAGGAGGAGGAACAAGGTAAAAAATGAACTTATCCGTGGGCTTAGTGTCCATTGCACGGGCTGGGTAAATATCGATATATTCATTCATTCATTTTCTTCCGCTTGTCCAATACAAGCGGAAGGCAGCAGTCTAGCAGGGAACTCCCGCCTTTGACCACTGCCCAATACACATTGCACCAGTATGGTACCTCCTGTGGGTGGTGGGTCCACGGGAGGGCCTAACGGCGTGTGCTCGGGTGTGGACTCGAACCACCGACCCTCTGGTTGAAGGGCGAGCACCTACCCACTGCACCACCGCTGCGGCAGGGAATATCGATATATATCAGAATTAATCATATTTTGTACATTTTCTGGCTTTTCTTAAATGTATTTTCTTATTTGCGTGACACAGTTGAAGAATTCACCGTTCTAATTATTAAAGGAACTGTATTTCTGTATAAAATAAATCCATTATCCATCTCAGTATCGACATATTGAGATATGTATCGCGTACAGAATCGTGAGGTACCCTGAGGTTCCCAGCCCTGTTCGATACCAGTGCTGTTTTCCAATACCGGCACCTGAAGAATGAATAAAAATTACTTTTCATTTATTATTATTATTGGGGACTTGCCAGGTATTGAAACATGATCTTGAAAGAATATCGGTAGTATCATATACCACTATATTATTGTTCTTCAGTATCCAGCTCTATTTATGGCTCTATCTTGCAATGGTGTGATCAAAGCTCCTGTATCAAGTAAACATAACTCTTGATATCTCTTTGGCGACGGTCTAACATTGTATTTGTATCTCCACAGATTCAGTTGATAATCGAGCTGTTGTGGCCGCTCTTCCTCTTCGTCATCCTCATCTCGGTCCGTCACTCACACCCGCCGTACAAACAGAGCCAGTGTAAGTCTGTCTTTTCATGCACAGGGTGGAAAAAAGGTCAAATCTAAAGAGGATTAGTTCAGTTCAACTGGTCACGGCCAAGCACGCACACTGGGACTCACTCGGTAGTGGTAAGCTACTAGCCACAGCTGCCCTGGGGCTCACTGTAACTGAGACGTGGCCCCCTCTCTGCGGCAATGGGCAACTCACACCCTATTTTCTAAAGTATGAGGAAACTGGTCAATGCAAATGTCCTATAGTGAAGACATGTGAGAGTGATTCTGTGTCAGCCCTGTGACTAATTCACCATTGTCCAAGGTGTACCCCACTTAAGGCCCAAAGCAGCTAAGTAAGACTGAACAGACTACTGGCAATCAATTTCTATAATTCATTTTTTTTAACCCTTTATATGATGATAAACATTCAGACACTGACTACTTACTGTTTCTTACTTCCATATTAAACTGTGAAGGAAATCCACTTACACATTCTTGAAATAGTTGGTTGTATTAAGTGTTACGTTTTGAGTTCAGGTCACTGGCACGCCTTGCACAGTCTCCTATTGTTTTATGCACAGTTTGATCTTTTGGTTTGATTCTTGTTTTTAGGTCATTTCCCAAACAAAGCCTTGCCTTCAGCCGGAACACTGCCGTGGGTCCAAGGCATCATCTGCAACATCAACAACCCCTGCTTCCACAGCCCCACGCCGGGCGAGACGCCGGGGCAAGTGGGCAACTTCAACAACTCCATGTAGGTGGAAAAATATACAACAATTGAGTTAGGTTGGATATTACATTCCTGTTGTAAATATGGTTTTAGTCACTTCAATATCAGGTGCATTTCTCTGGGTGGAGTTTGTATGTCCCCCCTCCCTGTGTTACTGTGGGTTCTGTCCAACATCCTCTCATTTTAATTGATTGGACTGTCTAAAGACATGCATGTGTCTCTGCATCAGCCCTGACTGACTTCTCATTGTCCTGGGTTTACCCTACCTAAAGCCCATAGTCGCTTGGATGAATTGTGATGAAGATGAACTTTTATGTACCGTATTTTTCGCACTATAAGGTGCACTTAAAAGCCTTTAATTTTCTCCAAAACCAAGAGTGCGCCTTATAATCCGGAGCGCCTTATATATGGATTAATTCTGGTTGTGTTTACTGACCTCCAAGAGATTTTGTGTCACACGGCGCTCAAGGCGCTCCGTCAAAATGTTTTGGTACGACTT
>JAVQKD010009788.1:0-13392 GCA_036025635.1 Philypnodon grandiceps
TATAAAGATCAGAAGTGTTTGTACTTCTTATCTGTGGTATTACATATTGAACTGTATTGTTAAATGGATGTCTGCTGCATTAAGGTCCCTAATAGATCTACATTACTGTTGATAATAAAGCTGTGATTCTATGACATATATTTTGTCCAACAATTTTCTATAAGGAACTCATTTCTATTAACTCTCATTACAATTAATACATTTACTTTCTTTCCACATCCATACCTGCATTCATCTGTAAGCATATACAGAGCTAAACCCATGATGCTTTGGGAGTTTGTCACCACCCTCCTGCCCATCTCTCTTCTCATTGTATCTCTGCCGCCTCCCTGACACTGTGCTGTGCTAACGGCCGATATGTTATATGTGCACACAGGCTGGATTAAATTTTTAATGGCTCCAAGGACAGTCTTCCGCTCGTAAAAAAAAAAATTGCTGCGATGGGGCGAAGCCTCTTATGGCCGCTCCAGTCCCCTCAAAAGAAAACCTGCACCAACTTTCTCACACAATCTCTTCTGTTTTTACGGCGCAGATAAACATTGTGATAAGACGGCAATCAGTATTCACCAAGTGGGCCGTCGCTGAAAGCCTGACGTGAGTTACGACTCGTGATTGTCAGCCCCCATTATTGGGCTCTTTTTGGGGCTAAATAACCGGCCGTCGTAAAGCATCGTACACCTTGAAGCGTCCCAGCCCCCCTCCCCTCCTCATAAACAACTGTCATCCGGTCCATGCTGCTTACCTGGCACATTTAGCGCCTAATTTAGAAGCTTTTAAATCTTTTGGCAAGTAAGTGTTGTTGTGGAGAAATGCCTGGTTGCAAATGTCTCTTATTGAATGCTGACTTCGTGGTATTAGAGAGAGCCTTGCAGATATGCCCGGTTTGTAATATGTCCCTATGGCTTTATCTTGTAAGAGTCAAGTGTATTAATTTTCCTGGTGCTGTAGGAGTCCATTTAGGATTGGAATGACTTGGATTCCTGGTTTTATACAAATCGAGGAGGGAAGGAAACGTGGGGGTTGGGGTACGGTGTCCCTAGGTTTCTCGTGGAGAAAGCCGAGTGGTTTATCGCAACTCATCGACACAAGTGGGATCACGGTAATTAAGGGCGCTTCTGGAGTGGCATTTGCGGAATTGGAATTTAAGTCCACTTAGCATGATCCAGGAGAAATGGTTGGAGATTTCCCCCTTGACCACAGTTCACCTCCAAAGGTTTATTCGGACATAGTACAACAAGAGCGACATTTGATGCAGTGCATGAAGTGGTTGTGTTGGCGTTCTAGAAAATGTTTCATCATCGTCGAATGAACGGAGGCAGGAGTCAGTATTATTCTTCCATAGACACTATTGTTGAAAGACAATATACAGTATTTTCTGGACTATAAGTGGCTCCGGAGTATAAGAAAAAAAAAATGCGTCATGAAGAGGAAAAAAAACCGCACTGGACTATAAATGGGCAAGGCAAGGCAAGTTTATTTGTATAGCACAATTCATACACAAGGCAATTCAAGGTGCTTTACAGAAAAAGACACACATAATACAATTGAAAACACAACAATCAGTTCTTTAAGATTAATTAAATTTAAAAATAAAATGTTTGAAGATAAGAACCACATTCAGTCGTCATATGCACAGCTAAACAGAACAGTTTTCAGCCTGGACTTAAACATTGTAAGAGTAGAGGCCAGTCTAACATCTTCCCACAGACAGAATGTGTTTTAGCCACAACATAAGCTAGCCTCGAGAATACATCTGATCTCCAAGTGACTAACGAATCCACAATGAACTGTCCCGACACAGATCAATGCCTCAATGTGTGAAAATTTTGATATAACTTGCCATTTAACTAGTTATATGTCAGAGATGGAGAGAGTATAGCCAAAATCCAAGAAACAACTTGGCTTGTACTGTCGCCCCCGACACAAAGGCCCCATACGTCTGCCACAACTGGCACCTTAATCAGATATTAGATATGGGAAGGGTCTATTTGACTTTTTTGATATTTAGAAAGAATGATTTTTGCCAAATTTGGTAAATTTCCCTAAAACAACATTCTTTTTTCAGTCTATAGGGGGCGCTACAGAGGTAACTGCCATCATGTTGGTCAGATGTTTTCAGTGCCGGGGGGTAGTTAGGTGTTTCAGGTTTGAGCCTAATTGGGCAAAGTATGTGCAAGTTAGAGGCTGTCAAATATACCTGACCTCACAAATTAAATTCAAAATGGCCGACTTCCTGTTTGTTGTAGGGCGGGGTCAGAGGGTGTCAGAGGGTGCCAATAATTCTTCTAGGCACGGTCACAGAAGCATCGCAGGGTTAACACATAAACAGTCTCACACAAGCGGCGACAACGTTCATTTTGTGGTGTCCTGTGTCTCTCATCGCACACAATTACACGAGCTCTTTGGATTTGACAGGTTCTCTCGAAGGCTCAGTTAAGCCGGACTCACTTGAACTTGCGTCCGGTGCGAGCCTGAGTTCCTCCGTTCCACGTCACGTCTTTGTCGTCGTAAAAGAAAAATATATCGAGTTTAACGTCGTTCAGCACAAAGGACAGCTCCAGACTGTCATCAACCTGAAACAGACCCAGACCTGGTTTAGACCTGGGTTAGTCCTGGTTTAGACCTGGTTTAGTCCTGGTTTAGACCTGGTTTAGACCTGGTTTAGTCCTGGTTTAGACCTGGTTTGGTTCCTTCCATTTTCCTTCCTATTTTGTCTTTTTGAATTCACATTTCATTCTGATGAAGACTGTGATAATGTCCAGATTCTTCCTGATTTCTTCCAAATCTAAAATTACTCAGAAGTCCCCAGTTGTGGTTTAGTCCAATCTGCCAATATTCTTCTACCAACACTGACAAGCTCTAAGTAAGGGATCAGCGTCTGGGGTTAGAAAACCATAACCTTTAGCACAGCATGGGGTCGTCTGTGGCACATTCACTCCCATTAAACTCACATTTTACTATCATTGTTACATACACAGTGGATTGGTGAAATCTAGAAAGAGCTATTGTGAATAAATCCACCATTAATAATCTTGTAGCTCATTATATCAAGCCTTCGTTAGACCTGGTTTAATGTGAACGTCGTCTTGCTCTGGCATTAGCCCGGTTTAGTCCAACGTTTGACCTGGTTTAGGCCTTGGTTAAGCCCTTGAGTTCTGAAGAGACTGCAGTCTATTAAACCATTCACCTGTGTGGGCAGTCCTGGTTTAGCCTTGTGGCATGTACCATTTGATGTATTAGGTGAACTGGTGAGACCATATGTGTCAGCCCTGCGACTAACTGGCAATTGTCCGAAAGTGTGCCCTACCTAACGCCCATAGTTGCTCCAATCGTTTGTGAACCTGGGAATAATAAAAACATAAACTGTACGAGGTAGTAGCTAAGTTTAGTTCTGGTTTTTGCTGTGTCCAGGTTTGTTTCTTCACGAGTGTATACTTGATTAAGATTTCGTGATCTTCATCCTGATATAGACGGTAATATTGTCCCGGTTCAGACCCTCAGTTAATCATGTTTTATTACCAGTTTACATTACACCTCTCCAAACCTGGCTGCAAAGAGATTGGCTCTCACTTACTGTAATGTTTTTGGGCTAAACTCCCATGTTACATTATAACAGGATTTTATCAAGCACATAAAGTGGATTGGTGTATATGGCAAAGATGTGGATTGTAAGAGTGTCTAGTCGAGGCTTAGCTCAGAGGGACACAGAGGGAGAACCAGGGAGAGCCTTTGTGAGTGAATCTACAAGCTCTAATCCTGTAACTCAGTGGATTAGGCCTGAGTTAGATTTAATCCTGGTTTAGTCTTGCTCTGGGATTAACACCAAATTAATTCTATGTTTAGTCCGAGGTTAGACCTGGTTCAGTCTCAGAGCAAGTCTAGTTAATTGGTCCATTTAATTGGATTTTTTTTTTTTGGTCAAAATTTAGCCAAGGTTTAGTCCCGAATTAGCTCTTTTTTGAGTCATGGATTAATCCCCTGTTTGCTAATGGGTTTAGTGCTTTGTAAATATACGATTTACATGTTTTTAATCTTGATGTTAGTCCATGATAATGTCTAGTTTGTTCCTGGTTTGGTCTGGGTTCAGCCCTTAAGTAGTCCACTTGTTGGTCAGTGTACAGTCCTGGTGTAGCTCATCTCTAGTTTGTATATTGAGTTTTATCCTGGGTTTAGTTCTGGGTCGGTCTTTTTGTCCAAAGCCCAATCATTAAACTGAGACATTTTGATTTTAATTCTGTCTTGGATGAGTTGCATTTTAGCATTGCTCATGTTTTCTTGCTGGTTCTGAGCTAGATTTAGTCCTGACGTTAGCCCATTCTATATTCTGGTCTGTTTCTGGTTCGACCTGTCCGTAGTCCAGATTTTGGCCAATGTCCAGTCCTGTTGTGTTTCCTATGTTATCCTGGGATTCATTCTTGGCCTATGTTTTGTCCAATGACACTTTTACCACCTTGCTTAGATGAAGCTTTAGTATAGAGGAGAATGAGCAATCATTCTGTGAACCCGCACCTTTTCAAACTCAGGCCAGGTTTTAATTTCAGTTATTACAGGTTATTACATTTAGCACTGGTCATGTCTGGTATAGTCCTGGGATAGATCAAGCCTGGTTCATTTTGGATGGCCTGTTCGTGGCCTGTTCGTGGTCTGTTCGTGGTCTGTTCGTGGCCTGTTCGTGGCCTTTTTCGTGGCCTGTTCGTGGCCTGTTCGTGGTCTGTTTGTGGCCTGTTCGTGGCCTTTTCGTGGTCTGTTCGTGGCCTGTTCGTGGCCTGTTCGTGGCCTTTTTGTGGCCTGTTCATGGCCTGTTTGTGGCCTGTTCGTGGCCTTTTCGTGGTCTGTTCGTGGCTTGTTCGTGGCCTTTTCGTGGCCTGTTTATGGTCTGTTTGTGGCCTGTTCCTGGCCTGTTCGTGGCCTGTTTGTGGCCTGTTTGTGATCTGTTCGTGGCCTGTTCGTGGTCTGTTTGTGGCCTGTTCCTGGCCTGTTTGTGGCCGGTTCGTGGCCTGTTTGTGGCCTGTTTGTGGCCTGTTCGTAGCCTGTTCGTGGTCTGTTTGTGGCCTGTTCGTGGTCTATTCGTGGCCTGTTCGTGGCCTGTTCGTGGCCTGTTCGTGGTCTGTTTGTGATCTGTTCGTGGCCTGTTTGTGGTCTGTTTGTGGCCTGTTCCTGGCCTGTTTGTGGTCTGTTCGTGGCCTGTTCGTGGCCTGTTTGTGGCCTGTTCGTGGTCTATTCGTGGCCTGTTCGTGGCCTGTTCGTGGCCTGTTCGTGGTCTGTTTGTGGCCTGTTCCTGGCCTGTTCCTGGCCTGTTCCTGGCCTGTTCGTGGCCTGTTCATGGCCTGCTCAAATCTGTACCATTGTTAGTTTAGTTTCCTCCTTCAGACAATAAGCGTGTTTTTGCACATGTATAAAGCCATGTCTGTAATAATCTGTCAATGTGTCTATATCTATGTTTGGTAAGACCGCTTTAGCACAAATCATAGCTTTCACTTTATCCAGTTCCTTTAGCTTCAAGTCATACCCTACATAAAGATCCTACTGAGCCATACCCCAGAATAACACACATACATCGACAATTGGTCTGAAAGGACACGGTAGAAAACTGCATGTTAGCTAATTGTTAATTTAAGCGGGCTCACACTGGCTAATTACCAAAAGCACAGCCAAGCCATTTGCATGGACCAGCCACCTGCTTCAAGGCGCTGCCAGAGCAAACTATATAATTACCCAACAGCAGTGGGGCAATTTTTGACTCTCGCCCCTTTTGTGTCACATGAATTCCTCGTAATGACATATTTCATTAGGGTGGGGTGGGGGGGCAAATATCACCCCCTCCCTCCACAGAACGAACAACAGGTCCCTAATACGCAGCCGCCTCTATTTGATACTATGTGTAAGTTAAATGCTATAGAAACAGTGGCTTAAACTGACCTTTTTTCCAAAGATGTGATTGCCGGCTGAACTCATTAAGCTGTCAGATGTCTAGGCGCAGAGATCTTGATTGCGTATTGTGTAGCAACATTCAAGGAATTTTTTTTTCAGTCCCCCAAAGAGAGACCCCCATTCATTGACTACAGCGTATAGAGGCAGGCCACTGAGGGAGAAAGCTTTAGATGAACTCACGGCTCTATAAAAGAAACAGTGAGCGGTGAAGCAATTATATTTGTGTTTCGGAAATGATTCAATTATTTTGAAGCTCTTGGTATAAGCTTAAGGGCGGCATTGGTTTTATTTCAACATCCATTCCACACACAGTCCTAAATGGTCAAATAATATAATATGGAATATCACAGTAGGCCAAGACCAAGATCTGTCCGAGACCAAGATCTGTCCGAGACCAAGATCTGTCCGAGACCAAGATCTGTCCGACACCAGACTGAACCGAGACCAAGACCAAGGCACATCGGGAGCAGTTCAAGTTCAAAACCACAGATTAAAGCTGAATAAAACATAATGTAATTTTAACTCATGTTTTATGATCAGCAATTATTTTGAAAAATCAAGCTTATAACAAGTTGCAATAAAGTATTTTAATTTCAATAATAATACAGAATAAGTCTCCAAGACCACTATGTCCGACAGTAAACTGATGTTCGAGATTAAGACCGAGACCGAGACCGAGACCGAGACCGAGACCGAGACGAGACCGAGACCGAGACCGAGACCGAGATCTAGACCTAGACCTAGACCTAGACCTAGACCTAGACCTAGACCTAGACCTAGACCAAGACCACCAAGACCAAGAACGAATAAAACTGATGTTCGAGATTAAGACCGAGACTGAGACCGAGACCGAGACCGAGACCGAGACCAAATAAAACTGATGTTCGAGATTAAGACCGAGACCAAGACCAAATAAAACTGATGTTCGAGATTAAGACCGAGACCAAGACCAAGACCAAGACCAAGACCAAGACCAAGACCAAGACCAAGACCTAGACCAAGCCCGAATAAAACTATGTCTGAGGCCAAGAACAAGACCAAGACCAAGACCAAGACCTAGACTTAGACCAAGCCCGAATAAAACTGTGTCCGAGTCTGAACGAGACCAAGACAGTAAAACAGGGGTCCTGAGACCGGTCTGGGCCACTACAACACATGGTTAACTTTAGATCTGGATACATTTTTAGTGTTAAAATGGTGTGTAAGTGTTAGCCTATTCATTTTTAACAATACTTCAGTTTACATATTTGACCGTTTTAGCTAAAGAAGAAGCTAGAGATATACTGTTGTAATCTTTGATTTCAGAACTAACTCACATCACCAACAGGGGGAGTAAAGAGTTGTCCAATGCCAGTGCTACAGAAATATGTTAAGCCTGTGGTTCTCAAAATATTTACTATGTACCAACTCAGAAAATGTGGACAAAACAGAAACAGCAATAGTTCAGGTCTCAATCACGGCTAAGCCAGGCAAGGTCCGAGACTAAAACAGGGTTAAACCAGGACTACAGCTGAACGCAAGTCAGGCTAAACCAGGTCCAAAACAAAGACTTGGACTGAAAAGAACACCACTAGAAAGAGCCAAATGTACCATCAGAGGTACCATACCCCCGTTTGAGAACCACTGGATTAGATTATGATACTATGCTAGATGCTAACGAATAACTTTCCAATAAAAGTTCAAATATTAAGGTGATTCTGGCTTTAACCACTGTCAGACCACTTCTCGGGCTAATAACCGTTTTATGTAAGAACTTAAAAGGCCCTTAATGTCTTGGTTAACTGTCTTGGGTTTAGTTCAGAAATGACATTATAAACCCCTTCATCTCTCCATTTACTAATCCTTCTATAGAGACATGTCCCATAGAATTGTACATGACTTCATGACTTTGCACTTGTCAAATGTTAAAGTGTTCATATAAAGCCTATTGTTATTACCCCAGTGTCCTGTTGAATTGGGCTGTCCCGGGACACTGAGCGGTTCATTAAGTGTATCCTGCTTTCTCCTGGGGGGGCCCAGAGGGGTGCATGGGTAAACGGGCCCCCGCCCCGGCCCTGTAGAAACACAGTTAGTGACGGGTGGTTGGTCCCAAAAGGCCCCCCGCTGCTACAGTACACATACATGACATCAGGCCGCAGGAGCTCACAGGTTTAATTGGGGCGTTTAGTAGCAGTAAGGGGGGAGGATGGGGGGGAGGATGGGGGGGGGGTAATGTGAAAGCATTTTAGTCTCAATGTTGGACACTGGAGAAATTGCTTTAGTCTGACTTAAACAGTTCATAGATTTGATGTTTTTTTAACCAACTTCCTCTTTGATCAATAAAACGTATATTAGCAGCATACAAGTACATATACCTATTAGATTATACATTAACTCTTAAGCTGGGCTAATGCTGCAATTATTCTACCGTTTGTTATTTGAATTGTTGAATAAACCTCAATGTGATGAGACACTGACTTTCTCAGGAGCTCAGTTGTAAAAGGCTCCTACGCAGATGGGCCTAAGAGAAAAATGCCTTAGAGACTTCTGTATGAGTCATCTGAGAGGTTTAACATGTGGTTGTATTAATGCAGGGGTGCCCAAAGTCGGGCACGGGGGCCAAAGTGGGCCCGCCAAGACGTCCCAGAATGTATGGATACTAAGCCCAATTATCGATGACATCGTAGAGGCTGAATGTCCAGATTCCCCAGCGTTGGCCCACATTCAATGATCAGATTTGACTGGACAAGGGTCAGAAACAATAGTATTCAGTTTTACTATGTTTAACTTTGTCGTCAACCAAAGGGCTTCATTATAGAAATATTGGCATTTCATCTCATTGAAGACCAAACATTGCCTTTGGCCCACGGACCAGAGATGCATTTTTATTTTGGCCCCCTGAGGAAAGCGTTCGGGCCCCCTGTGAACACTTAGATATTCTATTCATAGATAGAACAACTTTAGCACCTGTTTCTGTAGCTGTATGTTGTGTGTGTGGTTGTCCACTAAGCCCAGCTGCTCCAGACAGACTGACTCTAATCTAGAGCCTGGTCTGTCCTGGTCAAAGGGTTTCCCTCATCACTGTCACCACCTGCTTCTCCAAGAGGGCTTTCTGTCATTAAGTGGAGAGTCATGTACATATACTTTACTACAGGTTGTAACGCTGGGAACTGGACAGAAAACCAAACCAAAACAGTGCTAATTATTTATCATATACTGATCATCGCCAACTGTGCCTTGGAATGTTGCTGGGCTAATGTAGAGACACATACCGTCCCCTTAGAATGATAAGGTTCTATCTGCGTTCTGACTTTTGAGTAAATCCACTTATAGATTGAACTTTATATTTTTATATAGCCTAAAAAAACTGGTCGGGTGTCCAAATATAGAAATATGTAAATAACTGAATTTTGCCAAAAATGCAGATAGAACCGTATAATTGTAAATGGATGAGACACTGACTGAAATCCATCTGTTCAATAAGACATGGAGCTCGTGAAGTCAAAATCAAGTATATGATATGTAAATATAACTTCAATGTCTCTATTCTCATGTATTTATTGGCTGGAGATAGGTTCACAGTCCTGAGGCCCAACTGGGAACTCCGGATCGGCCTTATCGGACGCTGATCCAGAATTATTATTATTATTTTAATTCAGCATTTTTGTGCCTTTTCTCTTATTATGTAATATTTTACTTGCTCTGCGCTTTACCAGGAGTGATATGACATCATGTTTTATCTATGTCTTTTCGATGCTGTGCTTTTATTGTTCCTGGTGTGTTTTAGAGGCTGAGGCCTATACAGAGCTCAGTTAGTTTGAATCCGGCTCACGTCAGTTTGCCGAATGTCAGTCCCCAGTCTTCTCTCGGGTTTCCTGTGAAATAAAGCCAAAAAAGGCCATAAAATATCTTATTTGATAGGGTAGTCGCAGGGCTGACACAGACACACACTGAGAGAATCTTTTACTCACATTGATAACATATTATAAACGTCATGGTGTAAACTTCAGCCAAATCATCCTCAGCTCTTCTTTGGTCTGAACTCATTCTTATATCACGGGAGGGGTTTCTCTGTGCAAAGACGTGAGCCACTTGTGTGTGTGTGTGTTTGTGTGTGTGTGTGTTTGTGTTGGTATGTGTTTGTGTGTGTTTGTGTGTGTGTTGGAATTGGTATGTGTTTGTGTGTGTGTGTTTGTGTGTGTATGTGTGTGTTGGTGTGTGTGTGTGTGTTTGTGTTGGTGTGTGTTTGTGTGTGTGTATGTGTGTTTGCGTGTGTTGGTGTGTGTTTGCGTGTGTTGGCGTGTGTTGGTGTGTGTTTGCGTGTGTTTGCGTGTGTTGGTGTGTGTGTGTATGTGTGTGTTGGTGTGCGTTTGTGTCTGTGTGTATGTGTGTTTGTGTTGTGTGTGTTTGTGTGTGTGTATGTGTGTTTGTGTGTGTTGGTGTGTGTTTGCGTGTGTTTGCGTGTGTTTGCGTGTGTTTGCGTGTGCCTTTTGCCTCATACCCAGGCAGCTCTAGGCTCCAGCAGGAAGGCACTTCATTAGTTTAGAGGAACAGAGCTTATCAACAGCCCTGATTGAAATGCTTCATATACGGCTCACAGTGAGACTCCTCTTCATCATATAGCTCCGGCTCACGCCGCTGATACAGGCATTTACATCAGCTCATTGAAAAGAGACGTGGAACTTATTGTATTGTAAAGACTCAACGAGATCCCATATTATCTCCAGATTTCATTGTCAGTGTCAACACAGGGCTTCGAAACTTCCCCATGAGTTTGAATTCTTAGACATACATTTGAATTCTATTTTCCGTTTTTTGCCCATGTCCCAGTCTGTTTCGGATGCATTTAAGATACTAGCTCACGTTTTGAAACATCAAAAACACAATACTTCTCTGATACAGGCAGTTTTGTGAAGCTCTCACTTGGACTAAAACTCATCTGATTAGACGCCTGTCTCTTTACGACAGGAACAATACATTTGTGCCGGTTTTCGGGGGTTTCCCAATACCCAGTATGATATAAACTACAGAATGAATTACTCAAACATGCCAGAATGAAACAAACCTCATCTTCGTGGTTGTGTTTGAGGCAGAAACTACATTAGAACATGGTCAAACGCATGATATAGGACCTCTCACAAGAAGGCCCTGTGCCTCCAGACTCTGAGGCCTTTTGGAGGTCGCATGTTCTTCTTGTGCCTGTGTAGGTTTCCACCAAAAAAATGTACAGTAAATTGGTTCCCATTTTGGTCAGGCTTCGTAAATGAGATTGTTTATCATTTGGTAAGTTTTAATTGAACCAAAAAAAGTATTAATCCCACAGAATATTTTCTTCACAGTTTTTGGGTATTGATCCAGTTCCTAAAAATCACTGAGTTATGAATTTGACTTGATTAGTTACAACTTTCCACTGGACACTTCAGGACTGCCTTGGGCCACAGAGGCGGCGCCACCATGAGGCAACAGTAGGTAGCTGCATAGGGCCCCAAGCTTTCCAGGGCCCCATAAATGAAGCCTCAAAAAAATATGTCTTGGTAATGATTAAACTTAATATGGTAAAATAGCTCTGTGTGGTTAGGACTGTGGACTGACAATCAAGAACGGTTTTGGTAAGGCTTGAAAAGGGCTAAATCAAGCACTGTTTATATTTCAGTTTGAGATTCTATAAAAAATGTTTGAGAGTCATGTACGGGGTCCGTGTATTGTACATGTATGGTGATCCTGAGCAGCAGAAATGTCTCCAAACGTTAGATTTCAACCAGGGGCCAAAGTCAAGTCAAGTGAGTTATGTCTTTTTCCAGAACATCTCTGATTGTCACAAAGCCTCTTGATTTTGTGAAATTTGGAATCTTGCAAACTTGGCTGAATTCAGGCGGACCATGAAAGCGGCCTTGAGTGTTAATGTGTATTCATGACACCGCGTGGACAGGTTGGATACATAAGTCTAAGAAATTAATGAACTCTGTACTATTGCAATAATGTTATTTGTAATAGTGTGAGGGTCACAAGTGCGGTGCTCTGTGTTTTCAGCTCAAATCCAGCGTCCCACAATCATTTTCTCTGTGTACATAATAGAGCCAGCAACGAGTTCCTTCTAAAACGGACAAAATATTGACGTAGGGGGTAGGCGCTCACCCTTCAACCAGAGGGTCGCTGGTTCGAGTCCCCATCCAAGTCGTTGTGTCCCTAGGCAAGACACTTAACCCACATTGCCTATGAATGAATGTGGGCAGGTCGCCATTGTAAATGAGAATTGGTTCTCGATTGGCTTACCTGGTTAAATAAAGAATAAAAAAAATACATGTCCCACATTTGGTCCATCCCGATGTGGACCACCATACTCTTTGTGCCAGTTACAAGCCCAAACAAATGAAAAGGGCTTCTGTTGTAAAACCATCTTCTATTATGTTTAAATGGAGCCTAACCCAGCCACTATGGGCCTTGGGCGGTGTGCACTTGATTTATTATTTTCTGTTTTGTAATTCAAAAATCTGTCCTGGTCTTGAGTATGAGTTGCATTTCAAAGTTCCTCCAAAGCTCCAAAGTCTGATTCATGTCTTATTTTAGCTTGAGCCATTGTTAAACCGGCAAAATTGCAGACTGTGCTAACGCCAAAAATGAGTACGTTTCTCGATGCACAAAAAAAAAAAGCCTTTGTTCATCAGAGCCCCAGAGAAAGAGGCGCTCTCCAGCCGCACCAGCCGCACCAGCCGCCGGGGAAAGCTGCATTTCATGGCTGCAACAATTATGCAGAAAAAAAGGTCAAGTATTGAGCATCTTACGCGCTCCGCTTCACATGCAAAATATTCCCGCTTTGATAAATGACCCTCGTTGTTCGCACTTTCCACAATGGCTTGAACAGGCGGATAAACGCGCGACAATTAAAGACTTCTGCCGCCCGACAATAACGGTTACCCAAACGAGTGATTGCGGATGGCGGTGTATAATTGTGTCGTGTGCACGTGGGAACGCTCGTGCACGTGGGAACTAATGCTCAGGAACCTGTGCAGGAAAAAAGTGAAATCCATAATTGTGTGTCTTCTGTTGACAACACCATCAGAACGTTTTGGACATAATTCAGTTTCTATTGAGGTTTGACTTTCGGGTTCAGGTAGGAACGCGAGCAAGGTTTCAGCCCCTTGGACAGAGACAGGTTCACACATAAACACATATGTTGTTACTCGTTTGATATCTTTGGTAATTATTGTGCTAATGCTAAGAGTTCGTCCAATTAAACCAAACAGAGCTTTGATTATAATGACTTCTTCCACTAACATCTATTCACATCGGCATAATAATCAAATATATCAAGAAAATGTGAGTTTATATAACGTCTGGAAATATTGAAAAGCAGGATGGAATCTGGACATATACAGTTTGACCTAAACCACCAGGACGGTCTGAAGTAAATAAATACATAAAATAAAAATTAACTCAAATACACAGAAATGTGCTTTCTTCGGCCGCGCTTAAAGAGTCTTT
>JAVQKD010011686.1:0-10596 GCA_036025635.1 Philypnodon grandiceps
GATTGTCAAGGCAAAAAAAACTAAAAACCTCTAAACTCGATTTGATTAAACTTAGTTCCTTTTTTTTTTTTTCTTGTTTTTTACAGTGTATGGTGTGCACTTGGCCAATACTGAAATAACCTTTTTTTGTACTTTATCATGATCTCCTTGATCTTATGCATGCATATGTAAATTCACAGCAGTCCTCACATCAACATGATGCCTGGGTGAGTTAACCACAAGTGGACAGCTCTGTTATTTGATGCTTGGCTGAGAATGTATCAAACTGTGTCTCAAGTGACCACTTCTGATCCCTTTGTGACACTTTGGGTCTGAATCGGCTTTAACAGCAGAGGTAGTGATAAGTTACTTGGTTTTGGGCTCAGCTCCTTTTTTATATGTGCTCTTGTGTAGATGTTCTTACCTTTCCAACATTCTAAAACAGTAAAAAAAGTCTTGCTAAAATGAGGGGGGGGGGCAATCTCACATGATTTTTATGAAGCAGATCTTTTTTATTGGACAACTGTGGGCATGCAGGCTACAACCTGGACAAAGGCCATATAGTCACAGAGCTGACTGTGACAATCATTCACTGTCACATGTATTTACCAATTTAGATTCTCCAGTTCTCTCCTTAACTGTTGGTGGGAGTAACAGAAGAAAGCTCAGAGAGAAGACATGTGGGCTCCACTTAGAGACAGAATAATTAAATAATAAATAAATTATATATATATAATAAATATTTATTTTTAAATTGTGTACAATAGCTTGAATATTTTTGATGACATTTTCAAAAAGTGAAATTCCTAAAGGTAAAGTGTAGACAAATCTAAGCCACAAAACCTTCAGGAGTCCCTCTCTCACACAATACTTACACAGGTCCATGGACAGTGTGGCCTCCTCCCTCCTACACCCCCTCCCTCCCATCAGCCTCACAGCGCTGAGAGAATGATTCATTCCAGACCAGTTTTATCTGACCCAAGCCAAGTGTTCTACACAGTGCGGTCAGGTCTGCCGAGTGCCTTCCTCTGTTAGAGATTTGGCTGCATGTGTGTGTCAGTGTGTGTGTGCCCTCTGCCTTGTTCGCTGGCCCTTCTTACAACCTGTCTCAGAGATAAGGGCCTTTGCTTTTTCATTTCAGGAAACTCTCCCTCTCTGTTCTTGCACTCGGGAACAGGGCGCTGAGGACCAGAGAGGCTTTCCGACTTCATCCTGTCAATACGAAGGGATAAGGAGTCCGTCGGAAAGTTCATTAATTCCTGGGTAACCTATGCCTGGGCTGGGCTAATACCCCCCTGTGCTCTATTGATGTTGCTGTTCCCAGGGTGAAGGAGCAGCTTTAGCCATTCAGTGCACAGCCGTCGAGATCTGACTGTCTGGTGCAATCTGACTGGTCTTTTGCACCTGCACTCTTCCACTTATCATAATAGAAGTTACAGATCAGATGAAAAGGAAATATAGACATGACTGTTTTTGTTTACAGTTTACACAGAGTAATATAGATTTAAACCAATAAAATACATTATTTGCTTTTCAAAATTGCAAAAAAAATGCTTATTTACATAGAGAATTTTGCATGAGAGTGCCCTTCTGGGTAAATTGGACACTGGACAGCTGAATTCTAATTACAATGGTACAATATAATTACATTATGATTTATATAATTTATATAATTATTTATACTAAGACATAATCAGTGATGGCCAGAAGACGTGATACAAAGTTCAGTGAAAGGCAGGTGAATGTTTCATTTGAGAGCTCTAACTATACTGAAGATATCAGTAAATCAAGACATTGAGACGTAAAAGTCAAACTCTTTTGCCACCATTAGCTTATCCAACCTGAAAACTAGTGCAATATGTATGAAAATGAGTTGGTGAGTCCAAATCTCTCCTTAGTGATGAGTTTTGTCCCATAAGCAGCCTTCTGCTCCCAGAAAGATGAGAAGCTTAGCCAGGTTTTGTGCGGGCCAATGGAGTGCCATTTTGTGCGTCTTCCTTAGAGGTGTACCTACTCGCCATACAGAGCCTTTTTAATAGTTTTTGGTGCAGTTGGCATGGTTACTGGTACAGAAAGGCACCGTGATAAACCTGTCGGCGAAACCTTTGCCGAACCTGCTATAATCTTTGGACAATCTCTGTATTAACATCTAACTTCTGCCAGGATCTTGTGCTACCACTCGTTCTCTTCACACCGGCACAAAGAGGCTTTTTCCTCCAATGGGATAAAGCCTGGTAAATTAGGGGTTCCAACATCATTACCTATCAAAGCCTTTTTTATTGCCCCTGACCCAACACGAGCCAACTGTCATTTTAATTTTAGGGGGGAAAGGGAGAATTCTAGTAACCAAGGAGAGCAGCCTCAGGAGAAAAGAGTTCGGTGCCGAGACAGAGAAAGGAGACAGAACTAAATTCTCGGTAGTGGCTTTGTGACCATATATGTAAATCTGTCACATTAGGCATAACATGGGTTTGAGAAAATGAGGCAGTAAAGAGTATGAGGAGGCAGGAGCTTAGGTTGTCAACTAATCAGAAGGATGGGGGTTCAATCCTCACCAGGTTCTCCAAATGGACACGCTTTCATTGTGTCCTTCACTGGGCAAGACACCCACCTTGTCTGAATGTATGAATGTGACAGCGTGATTGTTTTCTTGTGTGTTTGGTGGTGGTCAGAGGTTATTGGCTGCCACACCTCTTTCAGTCTGACCCAGGGCAGCTGTGGGGACACAGATAGTTTACCACCCCCAGTGTGTGACTGTGAAGTTGAGTGAATAAATGATGCACTCAATCATAAAGCAACTTTGAGTGATCAGAGTGGCTCTGTATAAATCCAGTGCATTATTATGTTTAGATCTTTTTCATTCTGGCTGATTTCAGTCGCAGCAACTATATCTCAAAAGTGGTTAGGTATGGACATAGTGAACGGAGATATGAATACAAGATATGACAAAAAGGCTACGGTGATGCTTTGTGGCCCTATATGTAAATCTCTCATACGGCCAATATGCTAGTGTAAGCCCTTTAGCGGCCACCAGCTCTGATTAAAACAGCACATTAAGATGCCACAGGCGCTTGAAAGACATCGTCCAGCGGTGTGACCAAACTGTGGGTTATTTATTGGCCTGTCCAGCAAACAAGTATTGACTGGCATGAATTAATGTGCTCCTTCCTCTTTTGCCACTGTTGATGTGTTTAGTGCTACAGCCATTTGTAATGGTCTGGCCACTCTCATGACCTCATCTTATTCAAGCACTTTGTGGGCATGTGATAAAATATAACATAATATATGAGCATGCAGTCATGGCTGATATAAACATACTAGTTTATATTCAGTGGTACAAGTCTTTTTCATGTCAACATTTAAATGCATTTATTTAGCTAGAAATATTGATCAAGTAAAGTATACCTTGATCAATACTTGAACTAGACTCTGGGTGGAGTCTGTATGTCCTCTTTGTGTTGTTAATGGGTTTTCTCTAGGTATTCCAGCGTTCTCCCACTGCCCAAAGACATGCATAGTTTTCTTTACTCAAATGCCCTCTTGTGAATGAAAGTGACAGTAGTCTGTCAGTGAATGTGTTTGTGTCTGCCCTGCAACTAATTGTTAACTATCCAAGGGTGGATTCCACCTAAGGCTCCATAGTTACTGGGATAGGCCCCAATCACCAGAATAAGTTACATTTTTAAATCCAGTTTGTTCCCAACAGTTTGGACACTTAAGGACATTACAGCCTCAAGAAGAAAAGCAGAAAGGCAAACTATGTTTGTTTTCTTTTTTTAATATTGGAAATCCAACTAAAGTGCAATCCAAGCCATACATACCTGCTGTATTGTTCAAGCTGAAAACCATATCTCCAAAAGATTCACACCTCACTATTGTCAGTATTGATTTTTACAGTACAGGAGCTGGATGTGAATTAACTGCATTGTGATTTTAAAAATGCTGCGCCTGCTAAAGCATGAGAAAACATCAATAATTCTGCTTTTGTTCTGTGACTTTGCTGCCGCAGTAAAAATGTTTCTTTTTCCTTTCATTTTCAACAGGACTGGAGTGACAGAGCTGTCATTTACTAAAAGAATTAAAACTGAAGACACTGCTGTATGTACTGGTGCATTGGTTTTCAGCATTAATCCAAAATACTTTTTCATCCCTGTGTTTCTTCTCAAACTTTTACATGTTTCACTAATTTGACATTATTCATCCTCTTCATACACTGACCACTATAAGATTAATTAAAACATCTAAAACTCTTTGATATCCTCTGCACCCTTTTCTCTTACACTAACTACATCCATAAATGGTCTCCTTGGCCTTCCTCTAGGCCTCCTGCCTGGCAGTTCTAACCCTCAGCATACTTCCACTGATATATTCACCTTCCCCCCTCTGTACATGACCAAACCATCTCAAACTGTCTTTTCTGACTTTATCTCCAAAACATTGATTCCCAGAATTTATCCCTGTCATTATCAAAGAGATCCCCAAAATCTTACTTTTTATCTAATAAAGTGGCCATCCAATGCCATAGCATAGACGTTTTCACAATATAGATAGAGTTAAAATGTGAATGCAATTAGTGCAGTCATTTAATGTTGCTTGACAGATTATAAGGACTATTCCACTAAAACTCAAAACTGATTTTTTTTAGGTCTAGGAAAACTTAACCTCACTGGCCACCATCTGTTCCACCACCACAGTTTACCATCTGAGGTGTTGAACTCTGGAGGTTGTGGAAGAAGTCGGTAAACTGCTAAAAGTGGTATATCAACTTTCTGGGAGTCAGGCCAGGACTGTTTAGCCAGCCTGTGGAGAGCCACAGAGGTGAAGAGACAACAAATGCAGATCCCTCTCTCCTCCATATGGCAGGTTAGAAGAGGTCAGCACTCAAGTGTACACCAGCAGCAGTTTGTATTAAGGAGATGGTCGGTACACAGTGTAAAATATTACTTTAGCTCAGGGAGGGAGATGAATATGAAGTAAGTTAGAGCATTCTCAAGCCATAATGCAAATCATGAATGGGTAAAACTGTGCAACCTATATACATATAGAGTACATACAGGGCCAGATTTACTAAGAGAGGCTAATATTAGTGTAAAAAAAGTAATAAATGAGGTTGCTCACGCTGTCTGAGGCCGCATGTACTCATTATTTGTCCTGTTTTTTCACATTTATGAACAAGGGGAAGAGTTGTTTTTCTGTTCTGAACATGACAAGGTTTTGGACAACTCTCCCTTATGTTTCACAGCCAGTCAAACACATATGGATGTATTGGAGACACACTGGAGAACTGTTTGATAAAGATGCTTCAGTTCTGACATTGACCCACACTGTGTCACTGCAACAACATATTCAGTTTCTTGGTCAAATCGATGCATGCATTTTGAAGACTCAGAACAGACAACAGGATGGACTAAACTTCATGATGCTCCATGGTGCTGTGCTTTCTGGTTCTTTTCACGTGATGATTGTAGGACGTTGGGCAGGTGTAGAAGCCCATTGTAAAGGGAAAGGCGCTGGAAATGTAGCATTAGCCTATGGGAGCATGAGAGAATGGATAAAGATAAAGTCTCTGTTGCTAATGGTCTCAATTCAACACATTACTGTTGTATGGTTATATAGGAGTCTGCATAAAGCCTTTAATGATATTATCTAAAACACACTCTTTCCTCCCCAATTGTTTGCACCTACTTCCGGCTCGTACTATTTTTAATAGTCTGCCACAGTCTTGATAAAGTCAATTCATCTGCATTGCCTCCTATCAGTTTTTTGGCTCATTCTCCTGTTTTGCACGTGTACGCCTCCTTTTACCAAATTCATCGAGTCTCAGGAGCTAAATTTGCGGCCTCTTCAGTTTGCACCTGCAAGAGACGTAAACCACATGCTAACCAATGTGCGTCAGGGCATTTTCTTACTCACACATGCAAACCTTTAGTAAATCCGGCCCATCGAGTACAGTACATTACAATGTGTAGTATATATGAACTCAAGTATGGAGAGGCAGACAGTAATGATCATTTTGTTTAAAGAAGAAAAGGCTTTAAATTGTGTATTTGTTTTTATTTATTTTAATCGTCCCAGTAACTTTGAACCTGTGGGGTACACCAACAACAATGGCCAGTTAGTTGCAGGGCTGACACAGACACATACCAGTGTCTCTCACAAGTCATTTACTAGGGCTTTTGGATTCACATATTTTTCTGACACGGGCCCTGCATATTTCTGAATGGTGGGAGGAACAGGGGAAAAGTCATTGATACTTTGCCCATTGATACAAGACCTCTGAGAGTACAGTAGAGGTCTTGCTAACTTGACACCAGACTAGAGTTACAGTTTGAGTCTATAAGTGTCAGCTGTACATTACTATACATTCCAATCATGTGTTTCAAAGTTTTAAGTTTCACACCATACATGTCACATGATATCCAGAGAAGCATTTTCCTACAGTATGTGGCTTGTGGTAATGTACATTTTGGAACATATGACCACATAATGCAAACAGCCATTTATTCACAGTGCACTAATTGCACGTTCATTAGTATATCTGAACTGAAAAAAGCTAAATATATATAAAATACAATTGTTCATTTTCTTACTACTTCTGAAACTACATCATATGTTGACATAGTTGTCAAAATACACTTTCTTAATTTTTTTACTTTTATGACGATTCATTTTCTTTTTAACAACCCACACACACCACAGCCACCTTTAACATAAGTCCTTCTCAAATATCAGCATCTATACAGTTCTAAAGGGCACTTGGCCTCTTTACAAACCTCTTGAATGTCACCCATTGAGGCAAATTGACAAAATAATACGTACCCATCGTCTTTAAGCTTGTGCATAGAAAGAGAATAGAAAAAACATCATAAAGGATAGGACGCCGGGCGCATTTGGGCTTTATTTCCCCCCTCTCTTTTTAATCAGAGGAAGAAGACTGACATGTCCAATCATAACAAAACATCAGCTGGTAAATGGGCCTTCGCAATCACTGTCAGCCAGCCTCCATTAGAAAGACCCCCTTTCTTGGACATCAATCAACGCTTTATGGACTGATTCCTTCATTCATTATTTAATTACAGCTATTTCTTTATTTATTTAACCACTGAAGACTTTTTTGTGCCGCTTAATCACTTCTTTGTTGGCAATCACATTTTTTACTTCTTGTTTATGTCAGTATTTTTCGCTCTTTTAAGCTTTTTTGGGTAATAACTTTGTTCTTTTGTTTGAATGGAAAGCTCGCTGCACGTCCTCGCTCCGCCTACATCATAAGATTTAGATTTATGTGTATGTACTTTTATGTCACTGGGGATGTTTTGATTTTTGCATTTGACCCATCCTTTTAATGTCACTGGGGAAAACCTATCATTGGACACCAGGTGCCAGGAGCCAGGAGCCAGGAGCCAGGAGCCAGGAGCCAGGAGCCAGGAGCCACGTCAGGACTACCTTGCTGAACATACAAACTTCATACCCCAACTAGTCCAGGAATCGAACCCCAAACCATGTTGTTGTGAAAGAGCTAACCAATCTGCCACCATCTCTCCAGCGGCCAAAGTCTGGCCTTTTTTTATCAACTTTGTGATCTGTGAGTGAATTCCATTACACTTGATTTGGAAGAAGAATGAAAAAAAAATATATCAACACCACCAAAAGTGGCAAGCCCTCTGCAGAAATCACATGCAAAATAGCCAACTGTGGAAATCTGGAATTATTTCCCGAAATTAAGCCCATTAGCCGTGAAATTATTTGCTTTCATTTAAGATGGCGTGCAATCCAATTTGAGGTGGCACGTGCCCCGTACATCTCTTTTCCAATTTCCCTCTGATCCAGCGGAACTGAACAGGCACAAAGAGGAAGCAGGCGTGGGTCACCTAAGTATAGAAATAAGAGATATATCCAACCGAGAATCAGATTGGAATGGGAGATTAGCAGGGCTTTATCGCCATATTCTAACAAATCCTGCCGCCTGCTCACACCTCCAGTTTCCTCCAGTTAACTCAACTTGAGTAAAGTTTCATCTGAACTTAACTAAGAAGGATACGGCCCGGACATGCAGTTCTGATCTGATTAATTGATACCTTAACATAAGCAGTAAATTAATGTTCTAATTCACATGGAGAATTCATTGTTTTAAGCATTCCCAGGAGATTTTTTTTGCAAATGTACATGAATATTGTTGGTCATCTGGGTTATCACAATCAATGACCAGGACGTGGATTGTACAGTTGAAGATGTTTTGTCTCTCTTATTTTTGTATTATGTATTTTCAGTTAGGGCAATGACAAAAGCTTTTATTCTATATATTCCAGAACTATGCAATGTGTCTATTTGTGCAGAAATGGGTCTTAAATGAGATGAGCTCTCAGTTTGTGGTCACTTTAACTTAACAGTCAACATTAGACAGATGAATCTCTGTCCTGTGAAGAGTCAGGCTGAATGATGGTGAGCCCTCGGAGTAATAAACCGTTAGCACAGGTGCCCGTCTGCCAGGTTGCTGCCATGAGTTGTGGTTTGTCAACACAGGATGTTTTGCTCAAACAAATAAAAAGGCAAAACAACAGTGCACACTTCCAATCCCCGGCAGAAGAGGTATGGTTCATAAGCCACATCCTGTGACTGACTGAGATGAGGATCAGAGTCTATGACTGCAGCACAGAGCAGTGTACAGTACATGAACCACACTGCAGGTATCAACAACACTGGTGTCTCTGAGGTTTACAGTGATATAAAGTACAGTTTTAAAGAGTAATGCAGGTTCAAGTACTGCGTGATAGAGGTTCTTATTTTCAAAATGAAAATAAGAGTTTTTCCTCAGTGACTTCATTTGCCAAAAAAGAGTTGATCCAGTGAGTGTGACTGTGTTGAACTCAATAGAGACCATCACAGAGATAAGAGATTAAAAAAACTTTTTCACATATATTTTATTACATATATTCTCACCCCTCCCCTCCTTCTGACTGACATAAGGAACCCCAGAGCACTACCTCTTCTTCTCTCACCAGTGAGCATGCTGTTTAACGTGAACATTTTTTTAAATTATATTTTTGCTTTGACTTTCTGAGTAAACAAAGATCAAGTGACTAATGTCTTACAAGAAATAGTGGCACTTAAAAGAATAGCACCTATTTGTTGTCACATGATACAACTGACATTAATATCAGTTTCTTGCTGAATAATACATACTTTTAGAGCCACATCAACTATCCCACACACACTCAAGTTACCACCTGCTTTGCCCCCTGCCCTTACTCCCTGTCTGGCATTCCCCTGTACACCCCCCTTCCCCATACCCCCTCCATATGCCTTAATGATGACCTGCTAAGACCTCCTTTGGCTGAATAAAAAGGGATAATTGGCTATCATTGTCTTCCCCCGGCACTGTGGCGGCGGCGGTACCAAAACGCCGGTGTCCAGATGCCCGGACCCCGGCTCTCAGGGCCTTAATTAGAGTTAACCTGAGGACCAGGAAAAGGCCAATTAGTGCCCCCACCCTCCCCAGCTGCACACACACTGACATGTACACCACCAACACCACCCCCACCACTTCACTGCTCTTAGATTCTATTATAGGATTCGCATTTTGGACCAACAGCCTCCGAGCTCTGGCCCCATCTGTCTAAAGGCAGGTGAAGAGGGGGCTGGGACTAGAGCAGAGATGTGTCTTTTTCCCAGGACAACTTTGTGAAGACATTATGAGTCATATGCAAACTATAAACTATACAACCTTTTTAGTAAGGATAGTAAGGATAACTATAGTCAAATTTTACAGGGTTGATATTAACATGTGAAATAATAGCATGTATATACAATCACAATCATTCAAAAAAATACATGGTAATAAAATTTCAGATGATCTATTTTCTCTACCAGGATACACCTTTACCTCCTCCTCTATACAATGAAATCCTGTAAATGCATATGTCCATGATCAGATTACTTATTTGAGTTTTATGAAAGCTCAGGTCCATTAAGTATAATGTGGCCGCTGGTGGAAAGTGCCACGGGGAATAATTGGCCAATCTGTGAATTAATTCAGGTCCTCCATCGTCCTCCGTGTTTACCCAAGCAATTTAAAAAACATAACACAGTATTGTCAGGTATCAGTAGCATTCAAATGACCTGTAGGCTAATGTGGGAATGGCTGGTGAATTTACATTGAGCTGCATCTGTGGTTAATCAGAGCTAATGCCGCTACGTGCTATAAAAAGGACCTTTTAGCATGGTAACCAGGCACCCTTACATGTATTTACATTATTCATGAGAGCGATTTGGATAATGCTGCCTCTGACTATTACTCCCTCTATGGTGTGTTAACATGTATTAAGAGTAATTTGATGAGATGGAAAGGGGGTGTCGATTACCACTGGAGTTAATAGGGTTGAGTGAACAAATGGTGCGAGGAAATTTCATGCAGTTCGCACACATGTAACATTAATGTAATTCTTTAGGTACAGGACTCTCAAATCCCTGTATGTTACTGCCATGCACATCTGATTCAAAGCAGTGACTAATCAATTTTGAGGAGATTTAAGGGGTGGCTCTGTTAGCATTCCAACTTACTAACATCAAATTTGCAAATTTAGCATGCATACTTCTGCATAGATAATTAGCGTCAAAGGA
>JAVQKD010011928.1:0-12590 GCA_036025635.1 Philypnodon grandiceps
TGTGTGGATCTGGACCACTGTGTGGTTCTGGACCACTGTGTGGATCTGGACCACTGTGTGGTTCTGGACCACTGTGTGGATCTGGACCACTGTGTGGATCTGGACCACTGTGTGGTTCTGGACATTGATCTGAATGCCACTGACTCCATGTAATGGACTCAGGTTCTTCTTTACACATGCTATTCTAATTCATTGTCTATGCTATTTATAAAAACACAAAAGTTAAAGCTGGCTGTGCTCTGCTGAAAAATGAATAAATAACTTAGAAATAACTTAAAATGATTATGACTACAATAAAAATAATAATTTATACATTACAAAGGTCTGCTGAAAATGATTATCTAACATAAATACAGAGAGGCACATGAATGCAGCATCAGCTCTGGGAGGATAAATTATCATGTGTTTTAATATTGTGTGACGTAAATGAAAACACAAGTGTGGACACAGCCTAGATATGTTTTCAGTCTTCTGCTCTCAGGAACCGTGAGGAGATGTACAAGGTTTGTCTAGCTCTGCCGGACGTCCTGTAACAGTTTGTTGATCTCTGCGACCAGCTCGCTAGCATCCACCAGCTCATGGCGGCTGTCGCTTCTCTTGCCCTGGAGGTGGCTCAAAACTGAGTCAAAGTCATCCTCCTCATAGTTCTCTGGAATCTCCTCCATGGCCGGCAGCCACTTGGCAGGGGGTCCGGGCAGGGGCACGGGGATTGGCACCACTGTGGGGGTTGGCGCGGGCTGAAGGGTGGGGCTGACCAGCGCTGTGAGCATGGGGGTGCTGTGAACCTTAGAGCTGTTCTGGGGGCTGCTCTTGGGCTGCGAGCCCAGCTTGGTGCTGGGTTTAAGGGTATGATATGCCCCAGGCTGGGTGTGGCCCATACCTGGGTTCTGAAAGTGTGTGTTGGCAGCCCAGGCAGCCACCCCCTGCTGGTGCACTGATGCACTGGGTTTACCAGGAAGGTGGCCCCTCCTGCGATCCAGAGACCCGCTCAGGGGCACTCCCACCCCACTCAGACTAGTGCCCCTCTGGGTCTCGTTGACCTGAACGTACGAGTCCAAACCCTGGGGCAGCAGTCTCTGGAACACACTGCTCATCTCTGAGAGCAGAGATGTGGTCCCACACAGGTCCTCATCCCGGGCCGCTGTCTCACTCCCCTCGCCTCCCTCTTCCTCCCCCTCCTCTCCGCTCAGGTCCTTCCCAAATGTGGAGAAGCTCTGGTTTCTTGCCGGACCAGTGTCGGTGCAAGGTTGAGGGATCTTGTCCTGGGATGGGTCTGCAGGCTGCCGGGCCTCCTCTCCAGGAATGTACAGGTTACTTCTATAGTCGGATGATGAAGAGGCGGGGGAAGCCAAAGGGGGCATCCAGCACTGGTCTGAGTGTCCCAGGACGCGACACTCCTCTGTGCACAATCTCATGGCTGTAAAGAGAGAGATACAAATATTAGGCTCAACTTTATGCACTCAATTATTTTTATCTGAGATAATATTGCTAAATAGTGGTTTAAGCACAGTACTAGACCAACCAGCTGTGGTAACTGAGCTGTGTGCTAACTGATTTCACTTCATGTGGAAGTGTGAATGGTTTTCGGTGGTAATTTTTCCACTCACAGATGTAGTGAATAATGTATTCTCCCCCTGTCTGGAGGTGGGCTGTAGCCTGTAGTTAAATCACTTGGCTGGAAAATACTTTTCATATATTGAATATTGAGCACAGAGAGACAATGCGCCCAGCTGATCAATGCCGGTTATCTTTTCAGACTCTCTAAAATTGCTGCATTCTCTCTTTTTTAAGTCACTCTTTTCAATATTAAATCTTCAAATAGAAAAATCTCTGAAGAATAAATTAGACAAATCAAATATGCCAACTTAAAGCCTTCATTAGAGCAGCAACGCTCTTTGACTGTGCTATTGAGGGACTTCATTATCGCCTCATTAACATGAAAGGAACATTTATAATACATCTTAGAGCAGATGAAAAGTGCTTTTGGCCGCAATGGAAGGAAGGCGTTGAGCGGGGGCAGAGATGGGGAGCACGCTGATAAAAGGAGGGGAAATGAAAGATTCAAGGCACTAGATTTGTGTGCTGAGAAAGGATGTGTCAACATACTTTTGACTGAGTGACAGGGAACGCACCCCGCTGCTGGTTTATATGGAACAATCCTCACCCTTATCTTCATCTCTCTATAATCCCTTGTGTAAAATTTGTGAAGTTATAATCAAATCTGACAGGACTATGACATCATCAAAGTGATCCCCTCCAAAGCCGTGGGAGATGCTCGGAAACTTTTGTCGCACAGATAATGTAGTGCTCACTTAACTGGTGTAAGAGTGTGCTGAGCGTGGCCCTTGTGCACACTGGCCCTATGTGACACCACTGTGCTTCCTCGTTCATTACGCAGAAAGAATGGGGTCATGTTCTAAAAACACTGGATATCTTTGGCTTATTTTATCATAGATAAACCAGCTTCAATTTATTTTTAGTTTTGCCCTTCATGCAATTTGTTTCTCCTAAGCCATGGTTTAGTTTTGTATGAACTTCACAGTTAGAGTTCTCAATGACTAAAACCCTCACTGGAAAGTAAAAAACTGGTAAAGTTGATCTGCTTTTGTCATAGGGGCAACTTCTGGTCTAAACACTTAAACTCACATTTAAAATGGTTCATTTAATTTTTTTATTTTTATATTTTAAAACTATCTTGCTTTTAAAATACTTTTCAAACCTAATGTTGTAGCAAAGTCTAAAAGCTGCAGTAGGTAAAAATGGGTGACATATTTTGCGGCCCCGCCCCCGGAGCAGAAGGTTCCATCATGTCTCACATAATGACAGGGCTGTGGCTAAATGCTGGTGTGGACCGGGGGTGGCAGGCAGCGGGGGGTGTGGCAACAGAAAGAGAAAGGTGAGCTGGAGATGTAATTACGCTCTTCAGGCCTTAATCAGCCGCGCCATCAGGAGTCCCGTCGCCATGGCAACAGCTCGTCACATGGCAATTAAATCGCTCCTTTTCATCAAGAGTGCACAAGAGCTCCGGTTTGGACCACTCAGAGTAACGGCTCTAAAGGTAGGCACTGGGAAAGGGCCTAACGAGCCGAACCGAGGAGGTGTGAGGAGAGTGTCTATAGGCCGATTTAATTAGGATGTGCTTCAGCCCCAGAGTGATGGCTGTGTGGGAAGAAGCTTTGGAGGAAAACACTTGTGCCACAAAAGCATTGTCGTAGCAGCTGGAAACCTGTGTGACGCTAGCACAGACAGGCAGAGAGAAGCTGAGGAGACTGGAGACCAGTGCATCCAGATACTCACTGAGGGATGCTACACCACAGTATCAGGTGCTTTTCTCTTTTGGCACAGGATTTCAGACTCAGCTGAGTCAATCACTGCTCAGAGTTTTGTTAAGTGAGCTGTGAAGGAGGAGCGGGTCTATACACTTTGACAGTGCAACAGGAAAATCTGTGGGGATGTCTAGGGGACTGCTGAGGGGAGAGATTGCTTCAGTCACACGCAGTCTCCGATTTGTGGGCCACTGGTTAGTCCTGCATTTTGCAAAGTTTATTTCTATTGTAGCCCTGATCCCTATGGTTATACCCGGGTTAGTCCTGATTTACTAGGCTCCTTTGAGTTACTTAAATTATACTCCAAGGTCATATATTGTATATTTACATATGCAAATATATGAACAATATTGATAATATATTGCGATGGCTAGTGATAATTAAATATTTACATCGTCAAACATTGAGCAATCTATACAACAGATTTGATACTAGTCAGTTTTATTATTTGGCACGTGATGTCAGACTGGTCCTGCACTCTAAAGGGAGGGGGAGTGCATGCAGTGTGACAGTGCAGGAGCAGGATCTATGGAGATGTCTGAGGGAGTTCAGTGAGGTGATGTGGAAGAGTGCTTAAGGCCTAGGCCCTAAACACTAATGCACATGCAGTTGTGAAAGAGAAGAGTCATGCAGGGATGGCTAATGTTGATCATAGGTTATACTGACTATGTGCTGGAAGTCAAACAAGAACCATTTCATGTCATGTTCTGAATGTAGTCCCATGCCATAATGATTCAAGAATTATCTTGATTTATTTGCTTTTTTTTGCTTTTGCTCTGGCTTGAGCAAAGCGTGTCTATACTATATTGTCAAATGGCAAAATAAAATATAAAATGTATTTATGTGCAAGTCAAGACTATTAGATGGTTTGCCTGACTAAATTCACCTACACACAAGTGGGTGATGAGATGCAGATGGAGTGTAGGGTGTGGGATGGGGGTGCAGGGGAAGGGGTGTACCTGCATGCGGTCTGTGCGGGCCATCAGGCGCATATATCTCAGTAAAGCCCTCACCCAGGAGGCGCTCCATGGGCGACTCTCGGCCCGGGTCGTAGTCACTGTCACCTGCCTCGCTGTCCCCACGCCCGCTGTCCTTCAGGCTGAACTTATCCATCTCATTCAGGGCATATCTGCAGAGAAACACAGCGTAAATACAGAAGTCTTATCAAATGTGAGCATGAGGTTCAGCAAGAAAGAAGAGGACAGGGGCTTTACATACTATTATGCAAATGGACTTACTGAGCGTAGTAGGCTTCTCACCAAAATACCTCCTGACTGACTGACAGGAACTGAGCCAAACTACATCTACCACAAACAGCTAGTTTTATTTAAGTAAACATAGTGTCATACCTGTAGCTGCGGGTGTATTTGTTGCCTCTGAAGCTTGGCCGGGGCTGGTACTGGCCCTGATGGAGCATGGACAGAAGCTGTGAGACTTGCTACAATCCCCCAAGAAACAGACACAAACAAACAGAAAGAGACAAAAATAAAGGGAGAAAATGAAGAGGGGAAATGAATGGAGCAACACAAGCAAGGCACAAGACAATGTGGGGAGGGAGGGTGGTGACTACAGCTCTGTGTGTGATGGTCAACAAAAAATATGACACATAAAGCTGAGGATAACACAATACTGGGGCAAAAATCAAAACAAATACTCAAACAAGTAGGTTCAGAAATTGTAGACGAACATTTAATGCACTGGTCATTGTATATTATTGTAAATTCTGCTGACAGTGTTGATTTTTCAAAATGGCTGCTTTGTCAAATCACCATTTTATGGGGAAAAACAAATGTGAAGATTAACTTTCAGTGTTGTTACTGTTTCTGGTGAGATACAGTCTAGCATTATTTATATGTAACATGGATTTTCATATGAACATTTTGAATCTTTTGACTGTCTTCATGCAGTCTGTCCATACAATAAGGCATTATATTATATCCATACATTCATATGTAGCAAGAACTCTGAATAAAGCTGTTCTTACCTCGACTGGGGGTGTAGCATGGGCTAGCTCTAAGGCAAAGTTCTCTGGCACATGATTGGAGGAGATGGTGACCAGACTGTTAAGTGACTGGCGGCTGTGGTGGCTTTGACGGCTCCCAAGGGTGCCCCTCTCGGGTGTGGGTGAGGCAGAGGGGGAGCGGGGATGTGCCCTCACAGGCAGTGTCCCATTCACTGTTGGGACCAGGGTTATGTCTGTCTTGTGGATCTGCCGTGCTGGCTTTTTGGGGTGGTTCTGGTAGCTGCTCTCAGCCACGCGGCAGTTGTAGTTATGTCGGGGGTCCTTCTTTTCGCGGTTGCAGCGGGCCGTGGCGAACATCACCATAACCACCAGCAGGAGGGCGCACACAGCTCCCAGGGAGATGATGACAATGAGGGACAGGTCCAAAGAGGCCTGGCTGGTGCCAGCGGGGTACAGTGGGGGCAGCACCTCCATAGTCTCCTGCAGCCCCAGCTTCAGAACTGCACCTGTGCTGAGGCGGTTAGTTCCTCTGTCCTGGACCTCCACCTTTATCTCAATAACATCTCTGGGAACCTGCTCCAGACTGGCATTGGTCCGAACCTCACATCTCCGGGCATCCATGATGAACAGCCCCTCTTCATTCCCAGCCACAATGGAGCAGCTGAGTTCCCCGTTGGCTCCTGCGTCCCGGTCGGTCACCTTCATGGCAGTCACGAGCTGTCCCGGAGAGGCATACCTCCATACGGCTAGCTCTGCGGTGTGGTTCCTTAGAGCAGGTGAATGGATTACTGGAGCGTTATCATTCTCATCCAGAACTGTGAGCAGAACGGTTGTGTTGGCAGAGAGTGGGGGGTTCCCTCCATCCCGGGCTTGGACTGTGAACGCAATCCGGCTCACGTCTTCATGGTCAAAACTCCGTAAGGCATATATAGCACCGTTTGAGGGGTCAATAGTGACGTAAGTTGAAATTGGGCTCCCCTGGACCACAGCATCAATAACACTATAAGTCACTTGTCCATTTGTCCCCAAATCTGGGTCTGAGGCCACCACGGTCATGAGGTAGGCCCCCGGGGAGTTATTCTCTGATTTGAAAACCTCATATCTGTTTTTCTCAAAGTGTGGCGGGTTGTCGTTCTCATCCAGGACTTGCACAGTGAAATGTTTGATGGTGGATAAACTAGGAGAGCCCCTGTCTTCAGCAATCACTGTCAGGCTGTACTCAGATCTTTTCTCCCGGTCCAGAGACACATTGGTGAGGATCATGTAGTTTTTCTCATAGGTTTTCTGAAGTCTGAAGTGTCCGTGTCCATGCAACCTGCAGACCACCTCGCCATTCATCCCAGCGTCAATGTCGTCCACTCGCACCAGAGCAATAAATGTGTCCACTGGGGCGCCCTCCGAAATGTAGGCTACCTCCTCTTTACCAGGAGTCATTAGGTTTATATTGATCTCCGGTTTGTTGTCATTAACATCCACTACTTTGACCACTATTTTACATAATCCTGGGATAGAGTTGGGCCCCAGGTCCTGAGCTTGGACATCTAACTCATAAGAAGCAGTGGTTTCATAGTCTACCTTTTTAATTAATGTAATGTGTCCAGTTTCTGGGTTAATCTTAAATGTTTCCAGAATCTTTGGGGAGACGTGGCTACTAAAGGAGTAGACAATTTTCCCATTAGTGCCCTCGTCTGGGTCTGTGGCGTTTAGATCGATGATGAGAGTCCCAAGAGCAGAGTTTTCCAACAGGTTGATGATGTAGGCTTGGTCTTCAAAAGCTGGGCTGTTGTCATTGGAATCCGAGATACTGATTTTGACCAAAGTTGAGCCAGACTTGGGGGGTACGCCGTTGTCTGACGCCGTGAGCTGCAGTTGGTAACTGGACTGGGACTCCCGGTCGAGCTCACGCATCACCACCAGCTCGGCGTACTTGGCTCCATCCGTGCGCGTCCTCACTTCGATCTTAAAGAAGTTGTTTTGCGTGAGAGAGTAGGTGTGCAGAGCGTTGTCCCCCACATCTGCGTCCACAGCGCCGTCCAGTGGGGTGCGCGTACCCACGGACGCGCTCTCGGAGATTTCAATGGGCACGATGGCACGTGAAAAGTGCGGAGAGTTGTCGTTAATGTCCAGCACCTCCACTTCCACATGGAACAGCTGCAGGTATTCCGTGGGCAGTGTAACCACGTCAAACTCAATGGTGCAGTTGAGGTTCTTCTCGCACAGTTTTTCGCGATCGATTTTGGTGCCAATGCTGATCTCTCCGTCCTCTTCTCTCACAGTAAGGAACGGCGTGCTTCCCCGCTGCATAGCGCGGAAACGAAAGCTCAAAGACCCGGGGAGCTTGGACAGAATTCCCGCGACATCTTCTTTTAATCGTGCGATAACAGTGCCCACTTTCTGCTCCTCGTAAACTTTATATTTTAAAGTCTTACCACTTGCCACTCCGCAGAAAACCGCTACCAAAAGAAATACTCTTAATAAAAACATATTTCCTTTGATTTGCTTCAGTTTTGGCCCCATCTTCTGCAGTCTCTGTGGCTTCCAGATAATATTAAGTCTTCTTACAAATCTGGCATCATACCGTTAGTCCTTTCCAACGCGCGTAAATCCACCAAATATACACTACACTAAAAATAAATAAATAACTGAACTAAATCTAGCTATGTAGTCCCGTCTTTAGTGGTTGAATAAAGCGGCAGACAGAGGCGCGCGCTGCCGTCTTTGCGTGCGCAGAGTGAGAGTGCGTCTGGAGGAAGAAAAGGCGCAGCTTTCTCCAAGTCTTTGTGACGGAGAGAGAGGGGGGGGGACGCGAGGGGGAAGGGGTCGCTCCAGACTTCCCTCCTCCCGCCACGCACCGAACTGGTCTCTTTTTTACTTAGAACACACCCCCCCAGGTCAGTCCGAATCACCCAGAGCCGGAGCAGGAGGCGCAAGAAGCGAACGACACCCCGCTGCCACAATCCAAAGTGTGTCACAACAATGGGCCAGCGAGCAGGAGTTTTTTCCGGGCTCCTATAACAAAACTTCTGTGTGACCCCAGGCAGACGCACATTGTTTGAGTTACAATTCGCAGCGTGTGCCAACGACGTTCCTTTGTGCTGTGCGTAAAACTTCAAATCCTATAGTTTGATCGCTGGGATATAATAATAATTTAAAAAAAAGATGCCAACCCCCTTTTGTGTGTGAGTGAAGGGGAATGCCCAGTCCAAATATGTTTCCAAATTGAACCAGTCCTTCACCAGGCAGTCCAAACACTACACCCACAAGAACAAATGTAGTCAAGATATAGACTTAAATAGACAATACAATTATATATTGTTTGATATTTGGTCAGCTAACATATATAACTTGTAAATCCCCAAACACATACTCATGATATGCCATGTTTTTGGTTTATTTTTTGTAGTTTCACAAACAGTTTTTGGTCTTGATCATTGTGACTGTCCAGTTAGAGAATGATTTTTTTTTTGTCTTTTTGAGTTCTCCATTGTGCTCCTATAGTTAAGTTTAAAGAAAGCAGCATGCAAATGTAAAGCAAAATATACTCAGCCTAATACTATGTTTTAACAATAAACAAATAAATATTGATTTTGCCTACACCACAGAACCAGAAAAATGCCATCAAACATATTCATACAAGTCTCATATCAACTAGCTGTCTGGTCTCTTTGAGCAGACATTGTGACGGTGGTGAAGTGCCTCCAGAGGGCGGCTGTCTGCACCCCCTCCCCGTCATTCTGCTGATGCATAATCATGTCCCATCTCTGATCACTCCAAATGAGCCTGCTGTGGCTCTAGAGCAAACAACTGGCCATGAATGCCTTTATGGGAGCGCAATATGACCATCTGTCCCGGGCCGTGCTTAGCCCAAACCTGCAATTACCATCCTTTCAGGCCAGCCGCCCCCCAGCTCACCAACACTCAGCAGAATTAGCCCATGTAATGTCAGCTCCATCTACCCCCTGAACAGCAGTGAAGGGATGTGCTGTGTCTGTCATGGCCGACGCACTGATATGACTGAGAGAAAAGGGGAGGGGGCCGTGCAGATCAAAGAGCCTGATAAGTCTTTTTATAGAAAGCATTAATCCTACTCTGCTCCAACAAGGCACAGCTCTATGTCACTGCCCCATGATGAGTCAGTAACTTCACAAAAGATTTAGACAGGAATTTTCCATTCTTATCCACAAACGTATGGGTGTACACTGACCAAAAGTTATCTACATTGGATTTGGAGGCTAACTGGTCATGTTACGTGGTTGTGAAATGGCATTTGATATTATAGTGTGATAACATAATTTTGGTCAGAATCAATTCAACACTAGTTCCACCTATCCATTTTTCCAAAACTATGGAACACTTGCTCACGAAGTGGTGCAGCAGCCTGAGCACAGACGTGCGAGCGTATGCTGCATGTGATGGATTTTATCTGCATTTTAAATTCCTAGGACTGACCCGTGGGAACCGGCTGTGTGCGCCGCCATCTGCCTCTGAGCAAACACATGCAGACTGGCCCCGAGCACACACAAGGGTCCACAACATTACCAGAATCTAAATATATTCAACCCAGGATATTGTGTTCAATAAGGGAGCCTGAAGAGAGATTCATTCTACTGAGGGCTGAAACAGTTAGAATCAGTGTCTTTGGCACTTTCTATGTATTTGAAAATGCTGTTTGTTTCGTTCAATAAATGTTACATGGAAAGCTAAATTTTAAAACGTTGAATTCGAAAGCACTTAAATGTATTGCAATGGTACTCAAACATAACAAACTATATAATACTTAATTAGTATCATCCTATGTGTCTTTGCCAACATCTGCTGGTTTTGATATGCAGCCTAATCCATTTGGCTCACTTCTCTTCTCTATGTGACACTATAAACTGTGTCACCACATCTATGAATATTCTGTAATGTGAAACATATGCATTACAGTTGTAGCTTTATTCAGCTCATTAGAGACTGAAAAGAACTGTTATAAGTGCTTCCAAAATCTCTCCACATGCAAACGACACTGTGTGTGACAGTATCCAGATGAAAGAGGAGAATTTTTAATATGGTTATCCACGGCTAACTGGTCACTGCAGCCCCTCCCACGCCCAGTATTGAGCAGCAAGGACTAATGTTGTCACCAAAGTCTGGGCTCAAGTCCCTGTTCCTGGGCTAAATAGATATGTTTGGCTCTAATCCAGTGGAAGCTGCTTGAGAATTAAGTGCAGTAGAATCAGACTTACAGTTCTTACACAGGACTCAAGTTGTAGAGCACTGGATTTAGAGGAGACTGCAATAAGAGAAGAGCACAAAACAACCAGCATCCAGGACTGTCAGAAATAACTTGTGTGAAATGTGTGTGTGTTTAGATGGTCTACAGCTGGTGTCATTTTGACCCAGAAGTCCACAAACTTTGATAGAGCAGTTCATTGTTACTTTTACAAAACTTGAACTGTCTAATACAATTACACATAGCAGTTCTGAATGGTGTAATTTGTGTATGTCATGAAGAGAAACTGAACATATGAACATAGAGTTACCTATTGATGGCATGCTGACAGGCTGTTGCTCATATGGCCAGTGGCGTCCAGGCTGTAGGTGGGTGCTGTGTGGGTGAGGGGACATAGATTCTGCCCTTGGGGACCATAAAATCACTGAAAGGGCTGAGGGTGTTCGGACAGGGAGCTCTGCAACTTTGTTATTGAAATGAAGCAGGAGATCCCTATGACAAAGGCAGCCAGCAGGTGGACAGGGGGCGGTGCAGGGGTCCAAACCCAGCCCCCACCCAGTCCATACATTCTCCTGAGCCCATCGGAGCCACACGGGGGAAGGGAGTGTTTAACCATCCTTGGTCAAAATAGTTTAGTTGTACTCAGAACCCCAGCAAATATCACTATTCTCTTCATCAATACAAATAAGATGAAGTTATATTCAATGTAGAAGTCTCCCATAGATAATTGCCAAAGCCCATGATGAAAAAAGCGGACACATTTCCGTGCTTATTAAACTGGATGTGTGATGGGTTGTGATTGTGGATGCAGAAATCTGAGTCAGAGGATGGGGAGGGGTCCGGCGCATGTCTGGGGGGCGCAGGTTTTTCTGAAGGCACGCGAGCATCTGCCACCATCTCATTTGCATGCTGTTAGCACGCGCGACACAGGAAGGATGTGGGGAAGAGAGGCCCTGTCCACTGCTCCTACATCATGACATCTGCACATAATCTGACAATCATGTTTAGTCAAAATATGATTTATTCTGTTGTTGGTTGAAGTATGGTCAATTTAGTCAATAGGCAATTGTCAATGTTCATCCGGTGTACACTCTTTTTTGTATTTCTGTAGTCTGGAGGTTTTGGTTAAAACATCTCAAAAGCTTGACCAATATGAATCAATATTTATATGAATCGATATAAGTTAGTCCCTCCCCAGGCCTCTACAAGATCATCAAATCAGAGTTTTGATGTTGCTGTAGAGGAAAGGGGAGGGACTGTAAAACAATGATAATGACTTACTTTTACTTCACCATAGAACAGGGTCAGACAGACAATTTTAATATTTTTTCTTTATAATTATTAACAATTTCTAATCTGAGAAAACTTCCAGACTACAGCCTTAACAGTGATCTCGTGCAGTCAGAAAAGCTCTCTCCATTTATCCATGGGTCTGGCATAAGGAGAACACTGGCTCGTGACTCCATGTGACTGGTAATATGTTGTGGCCAGATTTAGAACACCGTTGATACAGTACTGGATACATATGCACATTCATTTTGTTTTACTGACAGTAGATAAAGTTATACCTAGCACACAATGCTAATAAAATGCTAACAAATTCTACACATTCCAAATTAGTTTAGTATGAAGCTCTGTAGTTCTTCTGGGCATTGTTGTTCCAGATTTCCCAACATTGTTCTGTTTGTCAGATTCAGTCGTTGAACTTTTTTGCAGCGTCCCCAGCCTGTCATCAGAGAAAACAGAGGTTCACCTACGCCTCAACAACAAAGACTCCAGCCTATGACAAATCCGAGCTCACATGCGATAATTGGATGTTTGTCTCTGGTTCAAGAGGACGCAGAGGTAACTGCTAAAAACACAGGAACACCAGTCACTACAGCCTCTGATGTGTGTGTAGAAACTCAAAGCAACAGAAATACACAGTGTATTATAACAATATCCTTGTTTTTATTTTCTATCACTGAACTTCTCTCGTTGGGAAGCTGTAGACAGACATCAATTACAGGGGGAGCATAATACATCAAATGAAATAGTGGATTTAGTGTTACTGAACTCTGAACACATGGATTCAGTCTAGAGTCGT
>JAVQKD010012360.1:0-11339 GCA_036025635.1 Philypnodon grandiceps
TATTCAGCCAAATGTCAGTGAAGGACTCAATCAGAGCATCTCTTATGAAACCGTGCTTTTACCCATAATCATTGTGCCACATTTCATTAGTGGCTCAGAGCAAATGATAGATAATCAAATATCATCATCCAAAGATTCACAAGTGTGCATCCACTATTTGTAATACAGTTTTTTTTTACACAATGAACCAATTCCTCAAACGTCTCCATTAGAGAGTGCCAAAGGACAGTAATTGACCTGTGTTTCCAAACTGCTTTCTGCGTTGAACATGTGATGCAACTCATTTATTTCTCATCAAGAGACATTTCTGACTTTGAATTTCATCCCCCGGTAATGGATTGGACACGGAGATTCGATGTCGCTTTTAAAGGCGGCCTGAGGTATGCATCATGGCTCTCTCCTTCCCTCCTTCCCTCCTTACCTCCTTCCCTCCTTCCCGCCTTCCCGCCTTCCCTCCATCCCTTCTCTCTGTTTTCTATTTGCCCCCTTCACTGTTTTCTTGGCCTAATATCCAGTTTCAATTATATCACTGACACTCCCATATCGTCACGTCCTTGTGCGTAAAAGGAGAACGTGTGCGCTAAAACATAAAAAAAAGAAAGCATTCAACTCACGTGTCTATCTTTTTGCTTAGTGGTTCTCAAGCTGTGGTCTAGATACTACTGGTGGAACATCGGCTCTTTCTTTCCAGTCTTGATTTAGTTTAAATTAGAGCGAGTTTTGTTCCTTTTTTCAGTTCATTTGAGTTTGGGTTGTCTTGGTTTAGCCCCGTTTTAGTCCCGATTCAGACTTTTTTGGTTTAGGCCTAATTAATGCCAGATTTAGTGTTGGTTTACCTGGTTCAGGAGGTTTAGTAATGTTTTAGACAGAATTTCAGCCCAGTGGAATGGTCCTTACAAACCCAAATATTTTCACGGGGGGCTCTTGGTGTGAAATGTTTGAGAATCACTAACCTAGCTAACAATTTTATTCGAACCACCTTTTTGCCGAAACAAAAACACATCAGACAGCGGTCACAAACAAACTACCATTTCCCTTTTCTCTTTGAACCCATGTTATGACATCTCCGAGGATTTTAATGTACTTTTCCAAAGTTAATCTGAAAGAAAATTGCAGCCCCCTGCGCAGGTAAAAGACCCAGCATCCATCCATTGTGCGCCGCGCAAAGACAACATTTGAAGTGCGTAAAGACGCGCATGTGAATTGAACTGTGCCCGGGGGAACGCTTTATTCCTCTGGGTAAATGAGACGGTGAATGGCATTGATTCCCGTGGCTCGCTCACCGGGTTCCCCCTAATATTTCCCTGTTATGTTATTATCATTTATCTTATGGGGGAAAAGGTGAGCGGGGCAGGACTTGAAAGCACTCTACAGGTAGCGCGAGGCTTTTACTCGGGCCTTTGACGCACGAGAAGCTGCTTATACAAGGGGACAAAAACAAAAAGCGAACATGGTCAAATGACAGCGAATGAGGGAAGCCACAATACAGTCACTTTTTAGGCGCATATCCGGCTAATTGTTTATTTCGATTGTTTCAACTGACCCACGTTTACGCACGCTTTACGCAGAGGAGCACGTTTCCAATTACGCTGCTTTCCATTGTATCTCCATGACATGACGTGCCTATCAAAATTGAACAATGGCATATTAAGGGTTAAATTCATTTTACATCTGCAAAATAATTTCAGTAAGTACCAGGTTTGTTTGTTCTTTTAACAACAAACAATATTCACTTAAATACATTGATTTTAAGATGTGCGATTTTTGAACTATATGTAATTAGTTTTTTGTTTAAGCGAATAGATTGAGTTATTAGTGAAACTTCACAACAATATTCTAAAATAAAACACTTGGCACATGACGCACACACTTCCAAACATTATTATTAAGTGGTATTGCTTCAGTGCCACAGTGAACAGACAAAATAATAATGCTCGTTATGGACGGGCATGCACAATATAAGCGCACTCTTCAGTTCAGTGATTGTTAGTCTATATATATGGCGCTATGGGACTGTATGGTTACCTCAAAACTAAACAAAGTATATTCAATACAACCGTACCAATATACCCCGTCTTTATTTTGGGGGTCCTAATATGTGGATAATTTCAGCTTTGTTGTAATATTCGCACTGGACTTTGGTCAGAGGATGGCACAGATCGAGACTGCCTTTACGGCCGCTCTGGCGTCGTATCCTGCTGTGGCACACGCCCCCCTTTAGACGCTTCTCTGCTGGCCGCTGCTCTTTCTGAAAAACTCAATAAATTCCTTTAGCCACACAGACTTTTGCGCCATTTGGACTTATATTGGACCACAGATGGATACAAATAAGGGGTCATGTTCAATTGGCGTATTAAACAAGACATTGCCGTTAGAAACAAAATGACCCAAAACGTTGAACACCCAATAAAAAGTGAAATGCAGCTTGACATGAGCAATCTTTAATTTGAAATAAAAATAAAACATGATTTAGTGGATGAAATACATTAGTGGCTATATGAGTAATGGACTTCATGTTGCCATCTGTTCAGTATCTAGTCCAGTCCCATTTGAGAACACATATACCTCTCTAACAATGAAATAAGAGTTGTTTGTAAATGATATACTGTGCTATCTAACTGGAGTCAACAGTTCTATGTCTATGTGACTTTTCAACGCAGCTCTGCTATGGCGTATCAGTCCTATAACGCAGAAGTACTAACAGCGGCACTCATTGGTGGAAAGTTTCCCCTCCCGGCCAATCAACGCCATCATTTGCGAGGCAGGGGTCCCTTCTCGACCAATCACAGCCGGGTGCGCTGACTGGGAGACAGAAGAGCTCCGCTACTTTTGACGGCGTCTCACTTTAAACCCGTGTCAACAAACAACAACAAGATCATCAATGTTTGCAACTGAGCGTGATCCTTTCTGTCCAGTATACGCGCATAGGAGCGATAGTTTTGGCTCTCAGGCTAACACAACGATTGCAAAGAAGAAGAACCCATTTTCTACACCTTTCTCGACATTTTGCGTGTCGAGTGTCGAGGTTGCACCCGGGATTTAGTGTTTGGTTGTTGTGGCTAACCAAGCTCTTCGCCCAAGGAACTTTTTACAGACGGAAGGGAAACTATAACTCCGGATTGGCGATTGAAACTTTGTACCGGACCAGCTCTCTCCGGCGTTGGAGGAGCTTTCAATAGTGGCTGGAGTGGTGGAGGTATGACTGCGTTGGCGGGGTCAATACCCAGGATGATGCGACCCACGCTGGCTCAGAACTACCCCCGCAGCGGCTTCCCACTGGAAGGTAATGCATCAGGTTGCCAAGACAATGCAACTGTTCATTTTGTCTTTGATGCGCAGCCATATAATCTTTATTAAAAATGGACTGCGTTATATTTAGTGAAGTTATAGTCTTCATAGTTTGGTAGGCCAAAACATGAGTTTTCATCATGCTGTTTCGTTATTAAAATGTAGAGGGTTCATATTTCCTAAATTACATTTTACTTAATTTAACCGAGGCCTAGATTATGTCCATGTTTTCCTGAACATAACACACATACTCATACACGGTTTAGCGACGGGGGCCTCATTTTACTTCTTACATTAAGGCCTTTTACATTTCACTCGTCAAGTTAACACAATTCACAACGAAAATTTCTTGACTTATATTTCAGTGTCTACTCCATTGGGCCAAGGCCGGGTGAACCAGCTCGGAGGAGTTTTCATAAATGGCAGACCTTTGCCCAACCACATCAGGCACAAAATCGTGGAGATGGCGCACCATGGCATCAGGCCGTGCGTCATCTCCAGGCAGCTGCGTGTGTCCCACGGCTGCGTCTCCAAAATCCTCTGCCGTTACCAGGAGACGGGCTCCATCAGACCCGGGGCCATCGGGGGCAGCAAACCCAAGGTAAGCGTCACACTGGATAGAAGTTTTATGTGTTTATGAAGTTTTATAATTTTAGATTTGGCAAATAACCAATCAACAATCAACAATCAACAATCAACAATCAACAATACAGTCTATACATGCTGTAAATGTCTTCATTATTATATGCTAGGCTAAATAACGTATTAGTGCTAGCATAACTAATTTAGATTAAATATATATATATAAATGATATATTTGCATCTAATATGTTTGTCTCATTATTCTTTCTTTTTGTTGCAGTCATGTGTAAAATGTGTTTATCTTTTGTGGAACCAGTAACTTATTTGGCATATTTGGGGTTAAAGTGTATATGCTAAGTCAGTTTTATGTGCAGTATAAAGCTATTCTAAGATACTTTTCGTCTGGTAAGATTCCCACGTGTTTCCACACAGCAGACATTCTCTTTATAACACAAACGCCAACCTGTTGATTTTAAAAGCCTCGGGCTGTAACAAAGTGAATAAACAGTGGACTCTCGTGACCTCTGAAGCAGGGGACGACGCTGGACTTGGAGAAGAGAATAGAGGACTACAAGCGAGAAAACCCGGGCATGTTCAGTTGGGAGATCCGGGACAGGCTTCTGAAAGACGGCATATGTGACCGCAACAATGTCCCCTCTGGTAAATGGCTAATATTTTTTTAATCAGCCCAATTCTATTTATTCTTGTTCTCTGTTGTTATTATGTATTTTATTGTGTGCCGTCAGCAATTTTATACTTATTTATTTTCTATAATACTGAATGGCCCCAAAAGCTAATTCAAACTGTGTAATATAAACTCAAAAAGACTAACCTTGTTCTAATGTATTGTACTGCATTTGGTTAATCCCATGTTTTGTGAACGACCTATTACAGTGAGCGCCATCAGCCGTGTCATGAGGAGTAAATTTGGTGGAAAGGTTGACGATGAAGAGGATGAAGACGAGCTGGAGAAGAAGGAGTTGGAGGAGAGCGAGCGCAGAGCCAAACACAGCATTGAGGGCATCCTGGGCGATAGATGTAAGTGCAAAATATGCTGTTATTGGGCGATGTGTAACGTGATATTGTGGTGGATATTTTGATGTTCTTGAAAAGTATAGGATTGTTGAAGAGCTGGTTGAATATGGTCTAATAGTGTGGCTCTTGAGGCGTGCGTAAAGTTGAGAGCTGGGGCTGGAGAGTTTGTGTCGTCCTTTGTTACAAGGCCCCTTCATGGAGAATATCTTTCTGAGCTAATGCGTTTCCCATGAGGCCGTACCGTAAATCAAACAGCAGGTGATGGCTTTGTGCGGGAAAAGGGACATGTGTGCGCGTGTCCGTGCGCGCTCTGAAGTGGATCAAAAGCAGCGAGCGTAGTATACAGTAAATCTGCATTTTGAAGAACTCTTATCGCGTTGGTTTGGTAAGCGTCAGTTTGAGCGTCACAGATATCTTTAATGTCTGTTATCAGGATCTTGTTACATCACGTTTGTACAGTCTTCAATCATTGCCGTGCGTAAAAGATTATTAGCTGGCCTATACAAATGCCTCATACACTGCTATACAGTTATACGAACAAGGAGGTCACAAAAACATGAGACTGTAGTTTTATAAAAAAGTAAAAGTGACTACTCGCTTGGACTCGGGCCTAAGAAGTTTTATAACCCCCAGAGTAGGCGCTAGACGTGTGGCATCTCAGTTACGCACTCAGGCATGAAACAGTGCCAGGCCGTACACTCACTTAGAGCCAGTGTCTAAATCCAGTTCTAACTATACACGACGTCATTGCTTTAGTTTTTATCTCTGTGTCATCAGAGGAGCAATTGGCCACGGCAGCCACCGCTGAGAGCTTTACGCACGCCGTTTACACTTCGCCAATTATGAGTAGCGTCACTCAAAAGATACATTACAACCATGTTGGTTCTTCTTATTCAAATATTGTCCACATTTGATGGTTTTAAATGTAGAAATAGCGTAGCCAGCGAACGATAGATGGCGCAAAAACGATCTAAACTCTTTCAACTTTACCCAGTTTATTTCATTTTGTTTTTATGTTAATATTATTTACATTTTTATTGGAACACTTTACAGTTGTTTTTGAGACTTTGTAACAGTATGTGAAGCTGTGTGCCAGTATTTGCGCAAAGGATACATCGAGGACTTGGTGCTTTGACAAAATGTCCCCTCGATGAGTTGATCAAACATTTGTTCAACGGTTTCCATCTCCGCACAAAGACACGCCTCGCGCGCACAACGGGACGCGCATGGGATGAACTTGGGACACAAAGGCGCGAGAGTCTATTTGAGGCTCACGCTTGGGCTGCGCGCGGACAAAAGGCCAGCTTGGAAACAGCTTTGGCCGCAGCGAAAAGAAGGAAGGCAACCTGTTTAGAATTCAGCCCCAGAGAGGAGAGAAAGGGCCCGGCTAAACACATTATGAGGCCGCAATGAAGGATGAATTATTCAGGGAGCGCTCGGCTGGACTTTAGAGGCTCAGAAAAAGGCCACTTTCACCTACAAAATGTTTCCTATTGGGGTCGGCTGCCATTCACGGTGACAATTGAGGCTTCAGAAATCCACTCACGTACAGCCCGAGGATGTGCCGCTTAAGACGGACGCTCACAACATTAGGGGCAAGTTTGGCCTCTTCATTCTTCAGTTCTAAAAGTGTGAATGAAGCTACTACAAACTTGCACGTGGTAAAAAAAAAAAAAAAAAAAAGCTGGTACATTTGCCTGTCACTGTAAAAAAAAAAAAGTATCATTGTATCATATAAACATAACATAGAGTGCTATTGATGCAACTAGCCAAAACCTTCTGACATTAAAATTAGGATATTCATTTGAATGGCTTCATCTCCGACACTTTACATACATAACATAAATCTATTTTTCAGATCTACACTAATAAATTGTATAATAAACACGCTGGCCAATTGCATGTTAAATTGAAGTTGGTTTTTGTCCCCCACAGCCCTCTTTTCTGGCCTGTCTGCTCTTGATGGATGCAAAGCTTTACATGTTTGAAAAGAAAAGGAAACATTTCTAGTTGTTAGGCCTAATTGCTGCCGCTGTGTCATAATACAGTCCCAGAGAACTGAGCTTGGCCTTGTGAAGAGTCTTGCAGCTTGATCTCTAATTGATTCTTGCTGAACTGTGGCCTTGGCCCCTTAAACATTAATAATGTGTTGTAAATGATGTGCGGATTGTTCTATGTCACATCTAATGACAGACCGGAGTGTATTAAATAGTGTTTGGGCTCAATGGGGACCTATGTTCTCCCTGGAGAGCCCCGCACTCACTGGAGCTGGCCCTGGAGCGAAACAACCGATCACAATGGTTTTACCCCCAGCCACCCGTCCCATCGCCATGCACAAGTGAGTTGCCCCCCAAAAAACTGCCCCCCCTATACTCTCTTACCCCCCTCCTCCTCCTGCTGTTGCTGCTTCACTCGCTCGCCCAAATCTCTTCAAGCAGATTAAATCGACTCTTTTATTTCATGTCACTTTCATCTAGAGAGAGCCACGCCGCTGCCCCCGAAATGCTGTCCCTCAAATGCTAAAATGCAAGACAGTGTCTCTGCCCGGGGCAAAAAGGCCTTTTATATCTGTCTCTGTCAGTGTCCCAGTGTAGGTCTGGAGCAAGTAAGGATGAGTCAGATATGTTCACAATCATAGACCTCTTTGAATATTCTGATGTCTCCCCATGTAATAAAAAAAAAAAAACAATAATAAATTATAATTTGGCATGAATATAAAATAACATTAAAAATGCCTACTGAATATCATCATCTATATAGAGTCACTAATATTTTAAAATGTAACTTATAAATTGTGTTGGACAATCAATGCATCATAAAAATTGACAATAAAATGGCTTTTTGCATAATGTGAAAATGACCTAAAATTGAACGCAAGTTGTAATGATTTTGAAAAAGGCAGTTATATCCTGAGTTTGGACTATAGCAACCACACTAAAGACAGAGATAATAAGAACTCATAAACTCTGTCCAACTCAACCTTACACGTTCACACGTTCACACGTTCACACGTTCACAGCCTATTTTACAGAAGTTCATAAAGTTGATTAGCAGAAATGATCCAGATTATACAGAGGGACCTTGTTGAAAACCCGGGCCATGTTCTTTTTGGGGCATGTTAGTGTGCACACCAGCACCACTATGAACACACATTCCTCCTCACTGCAATGCAAACAGTCAAAATGGATAACTTTATTTGGTGAAAGGAGATCCTGGAAAGGTCTAATTGAATAAAGCTCGGGATCTTTGAAAAAGCCCTTCCATGGTGAGCGCAGTCATCATGTCATAATTAGGTTTATTGAGGCGCATTCCTTCAAACTGCCCTCTCTTTTTTCTCCCAGAATTCATTGTATCCAGTGGCCCGGGCCAATGGCTGGAGGACAAAGGGGGAAGCAAGAGCAACACAATACATGAAAGGGCCATGAAGATTTAGCTTGGTTTGTCACTGAAGTGGAGGAGGATATTGTTTGTGTAAATAATGCAAGTGGATGAAGACCAGTGTAATATGGGAACACAGGGCATCAAGTGTTTGATGGGGTTTTATGGTGGAATTGGTTTGAAATGAAGAATTGAAATGGTCTTAAAACAGAACAATTGTTTGAAAAAAAAAATAGAATTGTAATTTACAGAATACACTAACTGGCCACTTTATTAGGTATACCTCCCTGGCCATTTTCATCAGACCTTGCGCATCAACATGTTTTTTGTTTCCCTCGGAACTGCCACTCACTGGATATTTCCTTCTTATGCGTGCAATGTGATGTAAACATCAAAACACACCCACTGGCCACTATATTAGGCCCCTAATAAAATGCCACATGGTCACCTGACCCCTTTCACATTTTTACAATAATATTGCTGCTCACTGTATATTTCCTTTTTTCTGACCATGCTTTGTAAACTCCAGAGATTGTTCTGTTAAAAAAACATTTTGTGAAATATTCTTAGCTTCAATTTTGTTCTTCATTCTGATACTTAGTTTGAACTTCAACAGATTTGCCTGAATATGTTGACATGCCATTTTAGATATTTTCCTGTTTCACAACATTACTTTAGGTGTACCTAATAATGTGGCCAGTGAGTGTATTCTGCATTACACGCGATAGCTATTTCAAGTATTCATCTTCACATTTCCAATACATTTTTCTCAGAGTTTCTGTTTCTGTCTCACCCAACAGAACAAAGACACTATCAATAGTTGATCTTGTAATAGCTATTGGCGATTAGCAGCCTGAGCCAAGTGTCTGCTGAAGAGGTCTCTGTCTCAAATGAATGTGTCACTCAGTCTGTCACTGGGCACAAGGGCAATGGAGCAACACCAGGGGGGCAACGAGGGGCAAAAGGGGCAAGTGGCAAGTACCAAATCACTTTGGTCTGCCCTGGGGCGGCTCAGGCTGTGTGCACTATCGTCTCATCCCGCACTCCTCCTCCTCCTCTCGTGTGAGTTTTTTGGATGAAGACTATCCAAGCATGAAAACATAGTTATCTGCAAATGAATGGCCACTCTATGCTTCATTAAAGCCTCTTCTTCCATTCACACTCTTATTGTGCCCTTCTGATATCAATTCAAAAGGCAATTTATGAATGTTGCTCACCATCTTTGAAGTGATTTTTGAGAAGGAGGAAGACTACTCAAGAGGAGGGGCACAGGGGCTGTATGGGACACTTTAAGATCTTTGCTCTGGGACCCCAAGCCTTCAATGTTTGACGGACTAACATTGAGTGAGTCAAACCAGGTCTAAACCAGAACTGAACCAGGACTAAAACACTTTGAAGTCTGCGTTACTTTTAAGAAGGAGGACGCCTACTATAGTGCCTAAAGAGGGGGGGGGGTGGGGGGGGCATAAGACTATTTGGGGGGCACTAGCTCTAGCACCCCAAGCCTTTAACGTTGATGGACTAGCCTCATTGAGCTAAGAAGCAAGTGAGCCCCAAAGACGGTTTGAAGAGTGAAAGAGTGAAAAGGCCTCGCGAAGGTCAAGTAGAATAGCAAGGCTTTAGAATAAGGCCCCTCTTTATCTGCCCCGAGTGTAGCACTATGCCACTCAACAGCTGGGGTAAGGAGGGGGGTGGCTTTTTGTCATGTGCATCTGTGTTTGTGTTTTTGATATCATATCCAGGGCTGCAACATTTAGACCTGGTATACACCTGGTTTAGTTTGTTTCTGACTTAACTTTAGTTTGAGTCCAGAGCCTTATATTCTAAAGGCTAATCATGAATGTTCATGCAGTGCTGTTGAATAATGTGTTTTTCTGATAATTGGTTGTATGTGCGTGTATCTGTGAGTTGGGGTGAGAGTTGAGTGTCAAAGTTGGCTGAGGCCAGTCAGAGGCCAGTATATACAGGGTCTATACAGAGGCCAAGGGGGACAGGCAGCTGTCAATCAGCTGACTGATGAAGCCTGACTTTCTTTCACTGCTTTGTTAACTAATTAGCTCCCAGCGCTTTTGTGAGACACAGGCTTAAAATGTCTGTTTATGCAACAATAGGGATAGATTTGGTGCTAAATTTGTATTTGATGGGATTGTGTTTTTAATTTAGTTTCAATAAATTCTTAAGAAATCATTAAACTGTGTGGCAGGTCAAAGACAACACTAGTTATGTTACAATTATTGTCCCTGTAGGAAGTTTTTGTTCTCTGCTCTTCAACTAGCAACCTGTCAGGAGGAGTAGGTGATCGGAGACACTTCTCCAGATCTTGAGCCAGGATCCTGGTCAGGACCTACTGTCAGTTGCACCTGTTGTGCATGTTTCCGAAGCCTTCTTACTTCTTACTACAGTCGACGGTGAAGGTTGTCATTCATCCAGGTAGAGGTCATTCTGATGCCATTGCCATTGAGGTCATTGTCCAGATGCCCACTTTCAGAAATCTTACTACAGTGCTAACCACTTTGCCATTATTGAAATGTGTTTCCATAATTTGGATAATATAAGCCATGCCATGATCTGTGTCAAGGCATTTCAGTCATATTTGCTATAACATGGAAACTGCCCACTCAGCTAAAATGCAACATAGTGCAGACTCTAATAATCACATTCAAATGATTGAGTCTTAATTCAGTTGAGTATATGACAGCCCTGACAGTGAGATGCGGATAATGAATCTCTTAAGTACTTCCTGGTCTCCTCACCTCTCCTCCTGTCGTGTTGGGTCTGTTGAAGTTCTCTTGTGACTGGAGCCAGTTCAAATACACATGTGAAGTTTAGGGTCAGGGGGCCGAGGGTCAGTCTGTCCCAGTGGTTCACAGGAAACAGGGTTAGAAACACACTTCCTCTGACACTTAGAACAACCACATTATTCCTGTTGGCGGTCATTTCTGTTTTTGATGATGTCTGAACATGGTTGTATACTTCAATGAGGTCACAGAAGTATTGTGGGTTTGGGGACGCCAATCCATTCAATTAAGAGAAAAATGTAATAGTATTATAGAAGT
>JAVQKD010012737.1:0-10134 GCA_036025635.1 Philypnodon grandiceps
TTAAATTATTACTATGTTATAATTGTTGTTTCCTCATCAAAAACATACCTCAAGTGTAAATATCTCTCATTCACACATGCTTTATCAATCCTGTATGCTGAAGCGCTGGCCTTCAAGGAGCTTAAAACATTTAACCTTTTTTATTTTTATGATATTTTTTTGGCCATTTTTCGACTTTATTTGATAGGACAGTAGACTGACAGGAAATCAGGCAGACGAGCGGGGAGTGACACTCTACCGACTGTGCTAAATCGCGGCCCAAAAACATTGAACCTTTTTTACCCAGATAGGTAAAGTAATCCCACCTTGCCACAACTTTCCGATGTTTGCATCAGCTGTAGTAGTGATGGGTGTGGTTAGCAGAGGGAAAGAGGTTGGCAGTTTTCAAATGATAAAACATGAAATGGTAATTTAGAGGTAAACATGATGAGGCCAAATCAGATAAGTGTGAGCCATATTTCAAACATTTGTATTGACTCTTTGCCCTGACATTGCGGTCTTGGGGTATGAGTGCCCATTGGCTCTGAGTTACCGTTACTCCTGCAGAGAAGACTCCTGGGTACCATACCATGGGGCTGTACATAATAATGCACTGTAAAACATCATTTTAACATTTTTTAAACAATTATTAGATTTACTACTGTAAAAACTAATGGATTATTTTTGTGACTGTGTGTTTTGCAGATGCCTCCAAAAGAACTACAGCACACAGAAGCACAAGCGCTAAGATCTGGGGAGGGCTGTGAGCATGGCCAGAGAGAGGTTGTGGTGCATTGTACAAAGTGATGGTCCAAGTTTACCAGATTCATGGCAGCTTCAGGGGACACCTAATGATGCCTCATTTGCTTTGTTCCTATAACGCGTGGCACAAACTGGAAGAGGTCCTTGGTTTTGATACACAGCTTTGCATGTTGACCTCCTGCATCTGACCTCTGACCTCTCTGCTGCCATGAGGTTAGCCCCATGAGGCTCCAGGGATTGTCATAGTGTTGTGAGCCCCATTCCCGCTCTATGGAGGCTGAGCCTGGCCGTCCGGCTGAAGGCGAGTGCTCTGGAAGACAGGAGCAGCAGCATGTGACGGCCCAATCCTCCCCGGGACCCTCCCCTCAGCCTCCAGCACCACGAAATGTTCACAGGTCCTTGGGACGGCTGCAGACCCGCCTGCCCCGATCCCCAGGCCTCATGCTGCGTTTCCAGCAGCAGCAGGCTCTAGCATGGCAGCCCTCGGACGCAGCCGGCCCTTCAGGTGGAAGCTTCCTCTCACCATCCTCTCCCTCATCATTCCTACCCTCTACATCCTCAGGACACAGGGTATTATCTCAAACGAGTCAGGACACTGCAGAGAGGCTCAGCTCTCCCAAACGGGGTGAGAAGAAGCCTCAGAAACCTGGCAAGTATGTGTGCTCCTATTGTGGCCGCCCATGTGCCAAGCCCAGCGTCCTGCAGAAACACATCCGCTCCCATACAGGGGAGAGACCCTACCCTTGTGACCCCTGTGGATTCTCCTTCAAGACAAAGAGCAACTTGTACAAGCACCGCAAGTCCCATGCCCACCGCATCAAAGCAGGCCTGATGTCCTGTCAGGAGGAGCACAGTTTGAGTGGAGTTGAGGGAGTAGGTGTAGGAGAGGAACATGAAGAGCCCACTGAAGGAGAGAGCACGGAGTCTGAGGAAGAGACGGGACAACACCGAAAAACCAAGGAGCCGTCCGTACAGAGAAAAGGTTCAGAGGAGAGCCACAGACCAGAGGACTCACAGGCTGTTAAGCAAAGACTGGCTCTAAGACTTAGCGAGCGTAAACGAGGTCCAAGGGCTTCCCCTGATGACCCTCCTTCATCCTCACTCTCCACATCATCATCCTCTCTAGGCCCCGGCAGCAAAGGCAGCACAGAATCAGGATACTTCTCTGGGTCAGGAAGCACTGACCTGTCACAAGTCAGCCCCCCAAGTGCCAGTGCCAAAACCTACGCTGAAATAATTTTAGGCAAATATGGAAGGCTGGGCCAGCAGCGGGGCGGTCATCAGCAACAACCTCATGCTTCCTCATCATCGGGAGCGGAAGAGAAGAGCATTTCTTTTACCGTCCCCAAAACACAGGTCATTGAACACATCACCAAACTCATCACCATTAATGAAGCAGTGGTTGATACTAGTGAGATTGACAGTGTCAAACCGAGACGTTCGTCGCTGTCACGAAAGAGCAGCATGGAGTCACCCAAGTTTAGCTCTCCTAAAGATCCCTACGCATTTGACCCCAAAGCTGAAAGCCCAGGTGCTAGTGGGATAAGACAAGTTCAAAGTCCAGAGACTGGTTCTCCAGAAGCGCTATCATCTGTGCCTCTGCTTAGAAGTCACTCACTGCCATCATCCACCAGCCAAGAGGAAACCTCCACCTCCAGTGCAATGTCTCCAGGAAGTTTCAGGCTTTGTCAGTCGTTTGATGAGCAGCAGGCGGTAGAGGCGGAGATGAGGGTCGGCCATGTTCAGCGCATGTTAAGACGCCAGCCAGCTATAGAAGTGCCCCTTGGAGCAGAACAAATGTTAGAAGATGCCAGTCAGTCCTCAGTGAGAGGTACTGACAAAAGACAACCAAAGCAACAGCTGCACAAAAGTCCCTGCTTGTTTGAATGTGATGCCTGTGGGTCCCTGTTCCAACACAGCGAAGGTTACGAGGCCCACACAAGCACCTGCCCCGGACATCATCAAAAACCAGAACAGGAGCCTGGGGACAGAGGCAAAACAAGCAGAGATGACCACCCCCAATTCCTGATGCACTATAAGTTTCCAACACTCACGGTGACAGTGAGGAAGAGGAGAAAAGAAGAGAGTCTAGAGGATGATCCTCCAAGCCCCGGTCCTGCGGCTGTGCCAAGCAGCCCTTCATCCATTATCACAGTGCCAACTGGAGAGGGACACAGCCACACACATTCAGGTAAATTCAGAAAACTGATAGATCAGAAATGTTTACAAGATCAACAAATGCATATTGATTTTTATTTAAGCATTTAACCTCACTACAAAGAACATTTTCTATACATGGGAAATACATTATACAGTATCCAGAGGTTAGTACAACTACAGAAACAAAACAATTCATATTGTCTTATTTTAAAAGAATTTTCATGGCGCACTTGGTATAGATTAAAATGACAGAATATTATACAGAACTACACAAACTGTATATCTCTGATTTGATCTGGTTGTAGGTGTTTCTCCATATACTGAGCCAAAACAACAGCAGCAGGACAGAAAGGGCGTGTCTGTCATTCAACACACCAGCTCCTTTGAGAAGCAAGAGAGTGTATCGATGGAGAGTCAGGAATCAGAGGAGACTCAAACACAGCTGCCAGAGCCTAAACCGTCCCCGTCCACATCTCGCCTCATTCGCCAGCCCAACATTCAAGTGCCAGAGATCCTTGTCACCTTAGAGCCTGACTGTGACATGCCACCTGTGTCACCGCCAGTTACAGCATCTTTACCCAAGGTAACACTGTTTACCTCTCTTTACTCTGATGACTACTGCAAACATTGTTGTAATGTCAGATCATAAATATGCTTTTATTCTATTAAAATTATTAAAAACTTTTGAATTAATTTTTTTACTGAAAAAAACCTCATGATTTTTTTATTATGTTATAGGAACCAGAAAAAGTAGAAGAGTTCCAGTGGCCTCAGAGAAGCCAGACTTTAGCTCAACTTCCTGCCGAGAAACTGCCTCCCAAAAAGAAGAGACTACGTCTGGCAGAAGCAGCTCAGTCCTCAGGAGAGTCAAGTTTTGAGACTCCATCGTTACCTCGAAGCCCCAGTCATGAGAGCAACATCTCTCACACCTCCAGTATTTCTATGTCATTTGAGGATCATGTCAGATCTGAGACTGTCTGGACCTCCAGTAGCCAAAGCTCACAAATGTTAATGGTGCCACCTGCTTCTCACCAGTCCCACCAGAGCCACAAGGAGATGAGACGCTCAGCATCTGAGCAGGCCCCTGTTAGTCACCAACAAACAGAGCAGACTGAAAACAGGAGTAAGTCTTTTGACTATGGTTCTCTGTCCTCTCAACAGCCTACCTCCTCCTGGAGGGAGCGCAGGAAGTGTCTTCTAGTAAAGCATGCCACTTTAGGAGAGCCAGAGCCTGAGGAGGAGGCTAGAGCTGATAGTCCGAGGCCTGGGCCCTCACGCCTGAGCCATCGCCATGTTTACTCTACACCTGAAAGGTTTCTTCATGAAGAATCAGGAGAAACTTTGTCACAAGATGTTCTGTCCTTAGAGTCCAGAGACCAGCCATCTACATCTAGATCTCTGAGCCATCTGCTTCCAGTCACCACTCGTGAAGTGCTGTCCCAACAGATCATCCACAGAGCCTTCTTAGATTCTCATGCAGCTCATTGCGGTACACCACTTCACCATCTACTGCCTCTTCAGTTCCCGTCCAGTCACAGCCAAGCTTTATATTTGCCCTTTTCCCCCAGATTATCACCATATGCTCCCCTGACTCCTTCCGCTATACATACACCCGCCACGTCACCTTCACAGTCCCTGGTAACTCTTTCTTATCATGACACACGGCCCATTATTGCCACATGTCTGACACAGTTGACCCCCGTAGTTTCTTTGGTTGTCCCAGTCCGACTCCAGACTCACATTCCAACATACGCTAGTGCCATGTACACAACTCTATCCCAAATCCTGGCCTCTGCACGCTCACATGAGCCTATTTCCTGTACCACTATGGTCATTATGAGTCAACTGGACCAAAACAAGCTGCAGAGGTCTTATCTAAAGGTCCCATCCCCTGAACTCAAGTCTCCCCTTCCAATTTGTCTATCGCCATCTTTGGTTTCTCAAGAGAATGAGGGATACGGGCCACTTGGTGCTGGAGGAAGTAAACGCATGCTTTCACCTGCAGCAAGTCTGGAGCTCAGCACAGAAGCTCAGAGGCATCAGAAAAGAGTCAAAGAAGAAGGAAGCACAAGTGAAGTGCCCTGTGAGGAGGCATTGGAAGGTGTTAGTGAGTGTAAAGTCACTGGGAGCAAACTGGAGGAAGAAAAAGACACACAAAGTGAAAATGTAGAGGTCAAAACTGTGAAGGCAGAAAGAAAACAAGATGAGAAACAGCCGTCAAGTCAAACGAAGGAACAGGCTGAAGAAGTTACCCATAGTACCAGACCAAGCACTCCTCCATACCCCAGTCTCACCACTGCCACCTCAGTCAACTGGTGTTACCTGAACTACATCAAGCCCAACCCGTCCGTGCAGCAGAACCCCCAGACGTCAGTGTATTCCACTTGGAGCGTGAGCGCACACAACCCCAATCTGCCGGGCTTCAGCACCAAGATGGCCCTATCCCTCCTCTGCTCTAAACAGAGGCACAGTGCAGAGACCTACACCATGGCCACAGCCCCACACCAGGCCACAGCCCCGCACCAGGCCACAGCCCCACACCAGGCCACAGCCCCACACCAGGCCAAAGAAAAACCAGCAGCTACAAGGACGCACCAGGAAGTAGAGGTAAATGTGGATAATACATGTTCAGAAAGTTTAGACATTTCTTATACTGTTAAAAGTGAGATGTATTTTCAAATAATGATTATTTCCTAAGCCCTTACATCCAAGCTGGTAAAATCGACTACTGTTATCCTATGTTTTTCACTGTTTTATTGCAGGTTAATCCCACCCCAGTCAGCCCCCCAGTGAGTGACCAAGTGAAGGACCAAACACAACAAGAAAAACACAAACCAAAACCAAAAAGAGATGAAGAAGAACCTTCCACATCCAAATCGAGGGAGTCGTCCCGGGTTAGAATATTTGAAGGCGGGTAAGAGCAATAAAATTTGTGTAATTTGTGTACAGTAAAAATAACACTGGGGTTAATATGAAATACAGTAACAGATGGAGGTAGTGAGGCCTGCAGGGACTTCATTTGCACCTGCTGCCACCAGTATTTCTTTACTTACAGACACAGTAGTCTATGAGGGAAAGGCTCTCTCTCACTCAAGTCACAATTGTTTTATAGGGTTGTGTATGCAATAGTGATCAATAGTCATCTAAGCTTACACTTGACTGAAAGCTGTAGTCAATACTGCAATTGTAGTATGTATAATTGACAATGTCATTTTTATTTAATTGATTATTACCATTTATTATTTTACTGATCACAGTAAAACTCTGCAGTATGTTGATCAATATTAGACTTGTGCTTTAAAACCCAAGGGTTTGCCTTGGGTTTGGCTTGCTCCTGTGAAACTGGTCTTATCAGCGCCTGCCTGAAAGTGCTATTGTCTGTAGCAATATGCCATGGTGCTATAAAGCCTGACTGGACCAGCTTGTCACAGTTTACTCAGCATGTGCTGCTGATTTAATGCTTGATGTGGGGAAACAATTGCGTGTGTTTTTCTGAGATGTGTGTATTTTTAGCGAAGCACAACAGACGGCAGTTCCTCAGCGCTGCATAATGCTTCAGCTGTGATATTTTACCTCATGTAACAATTTGTTATGATTTTCTGTGGCTGCTTGTGCTGGACAACAGTGTATTCATGGTCTGAGCTCATGATGGTGCGGCCTATATCCTGTGTTTAAACACTCACTGATATTTACTTTCTCTTAATACTCCTCCTCAAATTGACTTTCTCATACACAACAATTCATTCAAATATAACTTGCCTGTGGTTTACTGTGCCGGAGAATTAGCCCATGAGTAAACATTAAGACTGCATATCAACAAAGTTTGTATGGCTCAAAGCTAAATGTGTTGCTTAATTTTATATATATATTGTCTATTTTGGGTTGTTGGTCGTCCAGGCTTCCCTTCCCGGCCATCCCCTCTTAGCTGCTGTTGTTGTTGGCAGCTATGGCGGGTGAGGCAGAATGGATGTTATTCTGCTGCTGTGGTATTGGTGGGGCTTCCCCGGACTGCCTTCATAAAGAGGGCCTTGTTTTCTAGTTTATCTTGTGTGTGTGTGTGTGTGTGTGTGTGTGTGTGTGTTTTACTGCTCATGTAGTTGGTGCATCCACTGTCAACATAACAAGGCATAACAAAGATCTGGCTCTTTAATGTGTAGTGAAAGAAGCTGAACCCACATTAATCTGCTTGGTAAATTCACTACAACTGTTTTTGATCCCTTCAGTTACAGAGAAGCTGAATACATTTAAAAATTGTATGAAAAATATGCTCTCTTGGTTGTAATCCACCTCATCCTGTATGTCTTCCAGGTACAAGTCCAATGAAGAGTACATCTATGTGCGTGGCCGTGGCAGGGGGAAGTACATCTGTGGAGAGTGTGGGATCCGTTGTAAGAAGCCCAGTATGTTAAAGAAGCACATCCGCACTCACACAGACCTCCGTCCATTCATCTGCAAACACTGCAACTTCGCCTTCAAAACTAAAGGTAACATTGTATTGTAAAACTCATTCAGTGTATTCCCAGAGATTATGACCTACCTCGGTTAGCCTCTCCAGGCTGAGGGGGATGTTAATGTGCTTTTCTTGTTTCTTCCTAGGGAACCTCACAAAACACATGAAGTCAAAGGCTCATGGGAAAAAATGCCAGTCCGTGGGAGTGTCTGAGTCATCACTAGACGAGCCTGAGAGCGAGGAAACAGGTAGAGAAGTAGGGACCGCTACAGCTGGGTGAACTTGTGGCTGTAAAGAAGAGCTTTTTCATACTGACAGCTTACGCAACACCATGTTCTATTCTCTTCCCTTTGGCCTTGAGTAAGAAGAAAGATAAAGATGCAAAAAATTAATTACAGTGTGTACATGGGGCAACTGCAGTGCATACCTATAATATATAAGTCTATCAAAACTACACAAGGTACACAAATATATTCAGATATCTGCCTTCTCTGGTGCAGATGGACAGCAGGCATTACCGCCAAGGTCTTGCTCATAGACCTATCATTCATAAAGCTGCAGAGATAGTTATGAATAGAGGCACGATGAAATTCAATAGAAATCCAGTCTTTTCATGTAAGCTCTATTTATAACACCTAACAAACACAGGGTCATGGTAACAGAAAATGTTTTTGAAGGGATTCGAGTCACGACTGACCGTTAAAAATCTCACACGGGACTGTATTTGTCCATGTCAGAAAAGTTTACAGTGTTTTTGTCTTTGTTTTGTGAACAGGAGGTAGTGAGGATGTGTGTGGACCAGAGGAGAAGGATGAGCATCAGTTTTCTGATGTGGAGGAGTCTGAAGACAATGACGATGAGGAAGATGATGAATCCACAACACACGACGACCCACCTTCATCCTGCTCATCTGACACCCATCCTTCCACCGGGGGCCGCTCCACAAGCAGCAAACATTCTCAGCAGGGTACCCCAGACCGGGAGTTCCCGGGCCGCAGTCCCAGTTCGAGTCAGGAGCACTCCCCTCGGGGCGTGTGGTCCGGGAGCAGACGGACCTCCTCTCCCTGCAGAAGGAGGGCGCTCTTTTCTCGCCGGGGCATTAAAGCTGCTAGAGCGTTTTCTCCAAGTAGTGAGAGCTGTTCTCCAAGTCGCAGTCTGTCACCTCGACTGGAGCTGTCCTCTCCCATCCACAGTCTGTCCCCCAAAACAGAGCTGATATCCCCCAGTCGACACGTGTCAACCTCTCCCGAAAGAGGACCATCTCCCATCAGGCCCATCTCTCCCCTGCGGCCTGTTTCACCCAGCTGCTACCAGTCCCCGCTGGCTCCAACCCCGCCGGCTCCAACCCCGCCCTCACCACTGTGGCTGCACCGCAGAATCCCCGCATTGCTGCCCTGGGAAAGTCCCAGTACAAGAGGGGGTCATGGCAAGGAGGTAAGATAAGCAGGAAAATACCTGCAATGTATGACTCAAAAACACATTCTTTGTTAATTTAAGTGGAAGACCAAATGATGGTGAAAAAAGCCACTGTGTTTCATTTTACTCTCAGACTTGATACTTTTATAATTCCATAAATCTCAAGTATTCCAGGAAAACTGTGTATTAAGTATCCTTTTAGTGAGTCTTCACCAGCCCTGTCTTCTGTAGAGCATCAGTATGCAGTATGATTGTATGATGTGTATGATGTGTTTGCTCCATCTACAGGACAAGAGTGGTACAACATGGGAAGGACAAACTTCAACAGAAAGTACTTTGTTTCCAGCCTCTTTTCGTCTTTCCAGAGACAGCGATAGTTATCCAAGTCAACAGCCTGCAGACAACATCTTCAGCCATCTTCCTCTCCACTCTCAACAAGCTCGGCTGCCCTATCTAATGATACCTATTGGAGGCATACAAATGGTGCAGGCCCGACCGCGGTCCCACCCGACTACCCCCTCGTCCCCCACATCTCCCCCCATTGAGGGCTCCTCCCGGCTCAGCTTTGACTCATACTGGGGCGGGACCCCCAGGACTCAAGGGCTTAGGACTCCCCAAGACCAGTGGTTCCCTTCAGAGCAGCAGCGAACAGTAACCAGCCCGTCACAGCCGAGTAGAGGCAGTTCAGAACTACAAACTATAGAAAAACACCAAAAAACATCGGACACCACAGACTCCAAGCAATATAGCCGATCGCACAGCTCTGTCCAAACTCATACATGCACAGTTGAGCCCCCTGTTCCAGACACCTCTGCGGGAGCAGTGCCTGTTTCTGAATGTGGCTGTGTGCAGCCGGAGTGGGACAAGCCCTCATCAGGAGCAACAGAAGGAGACTCAGATCGGCGCACTTGATCTTCACCTCGATGTGTCACACATTCATTGGCTTTATTGTTTTCCCCACAAGTCATTATTTCTTTGTTTTTATACCATTTTTAAATACCATTGTTAACTTAATGTTTGTTCTTTGGCAATATTCAGGTTTTGTTATTAAAAAAGCACTTTTTTGTCCAAATGTTTATGTAAATCTGCATATACATATAAATTATGTATAACTATATCCCTCCTGTATCTCTATGGATACTGTCTGTTTAAATATGTTTTAAAGAAATATGAATGCATTTGTAAATGACCAAAATCTTTATTCAAAAATAATTAAATTTTTATTTGTCTGGATTATGTTCAGTATTACTCCAGTTGTAGTTTCTTGTGTGCCTTTTGTCCAGGTTTATGTATTGACATGTACAGTACAGATGACAAAGAGAAGGCTGTGAAATTTTATATCACCTTTTTTCATTTTTTGAGAGCGT
>JAVQKD010013352.1:0-11747 GCA_036025635.1 Philypnodon grandiceps
TCTTCTGAACATGAATTGTCCTGAACATGAATGAAACATTGAAGAACATGAACTGTTCTTCTGAACATGGTTTCTCTTGCCTACTCCTTCTTGCTAGAGACTTGGCAGCGCTTCCTCTCGTATAGCCGACCCACATTTGGCTTGAGGGAGAAAGCAGTTGAGACCCTCAGGTGTCGCGTTTCAAGCTGACGTGAGTTCGAATCGTAGCTCCCGCTTATGTCCAAATTTCCTCGTGCACAGTTTTCAGACGTATATTCTTTTGATAAATGAGGGCCACTGTCCCGCTGAGCAACAACTTAAAAATATATTTTTTTTTAGAAATGAGGCCCAGTCAGGCACAGAAGAAAACACTTCATGGCAACGCTGTTGTAACTTTCACTTTCACTCATTGCATCAAGCACGGCTGATGTCCCGCCCCCCGAGAGCCAAATACAACCGTGATTGGTAGGTTCGTTCAGCTCCGCACACAACACTGTAAAGTGCCATACATATCAAACTCGCTAACATTAAACTTTCATTTTAAGGCGGGGGCCACAAACTATCGTCCCGCGGGCCAATTGACCCCTGCTCTAGAGGCAAGGTAGATAGAGTGTTGGATCAGACATCGAACCACCAACCTTCCTTTTATTCCACCATCTATGCCACAGCCGCCCACGATATTCCCGGTTTCACGTAGTACAATGACGTGATTTAATCCTGGTCATTGGTCATAACATTGTGTGCTTGTGTGTGTGTTCTGTGTGTTGTGTTGTGTGCATGTTTGTTTGTGTGTGTGATGGAGGTGATTACGGCGAGGTCCGAGAGGCTGGATTATAAAGGATTACATTCACTCACATTGCCACAGTTTAGGTCCCGGGACACAACCGCAGGGCAAATACAATGGGGTCAGATGAGTGGGACGGATATGGGCGACCGGATTATCCAGCATTATGTCAAAAATATCATAAAACGAAAGCAGATTTATGTCCCTCTGCTGCTCTCTTTGCGTTATTCAAAGACCTAAGGGTTTACATACTGTACATGGGTAGAGTTTGTATGTTCTCCTCGTTTCTGGGTAGGTTTTCTCCAGTCCCCCCCTCCTAACAAAGATCCTGGCACTGGTCTGGTTGCCCCCGAGATATTGAAGGATGGGTCAAATGCAGAAAACATTTAGCATAAATACAGAAAGTATAGATATAGGTTTTTCTGTTAAGCCTGATGTCTGGAGGATTTTTGTTCTCTGGTTGTTTGGTTTCCTCCTTGTGTTACTATGGGTTCACCTCTTCCTCACACCATCCACAGACTTGCATGTCTAGGTGCATTAGGTGAATATCGTCCAGGTATATCAGTGCATCCTTACCAAAAACCCTTAATAACACATTTTAATAGCTTTTTTTTATTTCTCTCTTGTCCCTTCCTCTAGGCAGCAGGACGCCAACATGGCCTCCTCCTCCCTCCTCCTCCTGCTTCTGCTCTGTCCCCTGCTGGGTGTCCTGGCCCGGCCGCTGGTCCTCCACCCCTCCATCAATGTGGCGGTGGTGTTCAGCGGCTCCAGTTACCAGAGCGAGGTACGGGGCCGGCTCAGCGGGGAGAATTTCGTGGACCTTCCTGTGGTGGTGAGCCCGGTGACAGTGTTGGTGAACGATACCAACCCTCGGGATCTTCTGACCCGGTTATGTGACACAATGGCGGCGGAGAAACTTCACGGAGTGGTGTTTGAAGATGATGTGGGCTACGAGGAGGACACTCAGGTAACATACCATATGTTGGCCTATAGGGTTGTGTGAAACAGCAATAAAAGATTGTATAGTGATATGAAGTTATGACAATCTGCTAATCTGAGAAGATCATTAAATCATTCTACAGTGCATTCATTTATGCTCTGCTCTTCACTGTCATTTTTACTGTAACAATTGCTGTGTTCATATTAATGAAAAAGGAATGGTATTCCATTTTAAGATGAACAATAGATAAATTTTGTAGTTAAAAAGCTTTTATGAAACTAGTTGACTTCATAGTACAATCATTAGACTCCAAAAGACCAAACCAGGACTAAACACTGTCTAAATGGTTCTGAACCAGAATTTACCTAGATCTAATCCAAGCAGTGGCCTGTCTGGACTTTTTTTTAAATGGAGGTGCTCCGGTTTTTCATGGGTGGCACCCAAAAAGCAGTTGTCTGGTTGCCGTCTTCAACACAGAAGGGGCATCAATAGAGCACAACAGTGCCTGTCCCCCTCTGGTTCCAGAAGTAAAAATCCCATTCAATGAATTATTTTGAAAATGTTGCGCTCTATACAAGCTTTCTATTGTGAGTTGAGGTAAATCATGAATCATGGTCTTTTGATGATTAAAAAACAGAATAGAACAGATTATAATAGTGATTTGTTGTCTGATTCACACTCTTCAAATGTGGTTCATAAATGCATGAATTGAAGCTGTGTGAAAGGGGGCTGTGAAAACAAAACTGATGCTAATCTCTGCATTCTAATGTATTTCTTGTGAGATTATAATGATTAGAACTATTATTATTAGAACATATGACTTCAGTAAGGGCACTAAAAAAAACACTTACTGATCATTTGTTTTATAACTAAATCGGCCTCTTTAATATAAACTGTACACATGCTAACCTCTTTGTATAACAGCACCACTTTTTACTGCACATGACTTGTGCAAATATCTGACCCACATTACTTTACCTCATATTTATTTTGTGGGTTCAAGTAATCTTTTTGTGAGTCCCCTGAGACTGGTCCGCCCCTGCTCCAGCACACACTGCAGATGCCACACAGACTCTCTTCACTCGCTATAGGTGAATTGTTTCTACACCAATCAGGCATAATATTATGACCACTGACAGGTGAAGTCAATAACACAGATCATCAATAACACAGATCATCAATAACAGAGATTATCAATATCACAGATTATCTACCTGTTGGTGGCTGGGGTATTAGGCAGCATGTGAACAGTTTGTCCTTAAAGGTCCAATATGGTAAAAAAAATAATGATATTTATTCTTTATTTAACCAGGTAAGCCAATTGAGAACCAATTCTCATTTACAATGGCGACCTGCCCACCCACATTCATTGGCAATGTGGGTGTCTTGCCCAGGGACACAATGACAGCGTGTGCTTGGATGGGGACTTGAACCATTGACCCTCTGGTTGAAGGGCGAGTGCCTACCCACTGCACCACTGCCGCCCCATCCTTTTTAACTACAAACCATGAACATCCAATCCAACGTTCATCATATTACTTAATACTGTACTATTTATTTTATTTTCTATTTTCTTTTCTATTCAATGATCTTCTCAGATTAGCAGATCGTCACAACCCCATATCACAATACAATCGTTTCCAATCTGCAACGTGGTCCAACAAAGAAACATTCACTAGCAAGGACCACGCCACACCAACAATGAACGTTAGACAGTTTGTTGAAGTGATGTCTGGATGAAAATGGTGCTATGATTTTGGTTCTGATGCAGGAGGATGGAGGATGATAGCTGGGTTAGATGAGACCCAGTGTGGGGGTTCCATCTCTGGTAGTTAGCCCAGCTGACTAAGGACCCCCCCTCTGGACTAATGTGGACGTCTGGATGCTGGAAGACAAATCTTGAGACAGAGAGGGGAGGTAGGGTGGGTGAGAACAGAGAACAGAGATGTGGTGCTTTTGGCAGGTATAAGTATGGCTTGTGGGTAAATATTAACATCATGTGTTAAACTGACCATTGTTTAGGGTGTACCCCACCTACCATAGTTGACCATTGAGAGTTGGCTGTTTGAACCCTGCTCGAAACTGTGCTTACTGTCATTGTGTCTCTGGGCAAGACACTTAACCCGCATTGCCTGTGTATGAATGTGGTTGTGTGATTAGTGTTTGGTGGCGGTCAGAGGGGCTGTAGGTGCAGTAGGGCTGCCAGATTACGGTCAAAGTGGCAGGGCCAGGGCAGCTGTGGCTAAAACCAATGCATTATTATGTTTTTGGCTGGAGAGAACACTGGAAGGATATGCAGACTGCACCTCACACAGATCTTACTGGCCCTATTACCTGTATTATGATATACAGCTATTGTGGAACCATTGAAATTCCGAGTAGGATACAACATAACCAAAATGTTGAAGTGAGATTGTGTTGTGTCCATTAAGCTGTACTGCGTTGTGACGTCTGCTAGAAAACAGTCTCTCGGTGCAGGTGAGTCATGCTTCACCTCAGAGAGCTTCAGAAGAGCTCTAGGCAAAACCTTTGTTCACAGACGCACCTGTCTGCTCTGCTCCTGTCACTGTACCCCACTGCACCTGTCTGCTCTTCTCCTGTCACAGTACCCCACTGCACCTGTCTGCTCTGCTCCTGTCACAGTACCCCACTGCACGTGTCTGCGCTACTCCTGTCACTGTACCCCACTGCACCTGTCTGTCCTGCTCCTGTCACAATACCCCACTGCACGTGTCTGCGCTACTCCTGTCACTGTACCCCACTGCACCTGTCTGCCCTGCTCCTGTCATTGTATCCCACTGCACCTGTCTGCTCTGCTTCTGTCACTGTACCCCACTGCACCTGTCTGCTCTGCTCCTGTCACTGTACCCCACTGCACCTCTCTGCCCTGCTCCTGTCACTGTACCCCACTGCACCTCTCTGCCCTGCTCCTGTCACTGTACCCCACTGCACCTGTGTACCCTGCTCCTGTCACTACTCTGCTCAAGATATTTCAAATACAATCTAGAATGTGTGGATTAAAGCTGATTTCAACCCGGAGAGACTTAAATAAATTCACAAAATTGTGATGCAATAGATTTATTGGAAATAAAGACCCCGGCAGGGAGAGACATTGATGATTGATGCATTGTTGGGAGAATAGTGTAAGTATAGGGTCGATCTACCCCTGGAGCCTAGACACTGGTGGTGGCAGAGGAAGCTTGGGACAAGGTTCTTCTGAGCTGTGAAATGACTCTGCTGCTGAGGATGTGAATGAGACAGAGGAGCATGAGAGAGTGAGATGACTCTGCCGCTGAGGATGTGATGGGACAGAGGAGCATGAGAGAGTGAGATGACTCTGCCGCTGAGGATGTGATGGGACAGAGGAGCATGAGAGCGTGAGATGACTCTGCTGCTGAGGACGTGAATGAGACAGTGAGATGACTTTGCTGCTGAGGACGTGAATGAGATAGGGAGATGGATCAGCTGCTCGGCAGGTGATGGGGTGGAGGAGGGCTGCTCAAATCTGAAAAACAGCTGATGAATGGGAGACACAGGCAGCTTAAATATAGGCAGCTGAGCAGTGATTGGTTCAGTGGATGAGCATAGCTCCTAGGATCATTCGGGGGCACACAATCCCCTCCACCACAATAAGGTAGCAGCTCCAGGAGGGGACAACATGCACCGCATAAGAAAACATATAACATTTCTATTTTGTCTCATTTGAGCTCAACTATGGATTATCTATTGCCCAATCAATGTGCAGCTAGTTTCCAGAACGGAACACTTTGGAATGATTCAGCCTAATGGAAACACCCACAATGCGTCGCAACTCGTTCTGACCTAGTGGAAAAGGATCTTTAGTTTAGTCCAGTTTGAGCTTGTTAGTCATTCTTTAGACTTGTTTAGTCCTAGTTTAGTCCTAAACAAGACCACATTCAGCCATAGTGTAAATGTCAATTTTTATTTCTTGTTTCATTTAGAGGGATTCTTGACAAACAAAGAGAGCCTCTGTGCCTCTGAACATATAACGTGAGTAAGTCTAAAACAAAAGCTAAATCATTATTCTGAGGATATATGTGGATGAAAAGTGTAAGAACCACTGCTCTAGTTTATGAGTAATGAGACAAGATGATGCAAATCCCATGTTTTATAATGGTGAGCACTGGCCCACTTCTGAAGTTCCACTGCAACAATAGGGCCGTCTCAATCACCTATTTGAAATTAATATCATGGAATTGGGTTATTGTGGCTGGGGTTAACATGAGGACAGATCGTGTCTTCAGATGATCGCGTAATAACATCAGCAACTAATGGAACCTCATTCTTCTACCTATATATTCACTATCCTTCCTCTGTACATGTCCCATATATTCACTATAGGTCAAGACACTAAAGTCAGAATTACATTGAGTCAAAAAATCTAGTCCTAATGAGTAAATAATTCGAAACTAGTCAGAACTACTTAAATCAAGATGAATGTTTTGAATCCAAATAACTTTGCGAATACTAATTTACTAATCAGTTTTTGTAACTATACAAATTTCTTGTTTTGTTTGCTCTCATGAAGGTGGCAGAAGTGGCGCAGATTTTGGACTTCCTCTCCACTCAGACGTCTCTCCCCATGGTGGGCATCAGTGGGGGCTCTGCAGTCGTCATCCCATACAAGGTACTGTGAAAAACATATTTTACATTTTCATGCAATATAAAAGAAATCACATTATACTGCACCTCTGCCTGCAAGCATGTCTGGGCCAGGCTAACATATGACTTCACACCTGAAAAATACAATATGGGTTTGAATTTTTCTGCTGCTGTACCTAATAAAGTGGCCCTGGTGTGGTCTTCTCCTGTACCTAATAAAGTGGGCCTGGTGTGGTCTCCTGCTGTACCTAATAAAGTGGCCCCAGTGGTCTTCTGCTGTAGCCCTAGCTCACCTACTTCATGTTTTGTTATCATGTATATTCAGAGATCTGCAGACCTTGAAGAAACGAGTGGTTATCTGAGCTTATCTGTTGTCTCATGGTGTCTTGTATTTTTTCAAACCATTCTCTGTAAACCCTAGAGATAATTGAGTGTATTAAAAAAATGCCTTTCTTCTTCATTCTGAAGCTCACTTTGAACATGTCCTAGGACTAAATGCACTGAGCTCCACCACTCCACTCTGATTGGTCCAAGAGTATATAGTCTTGGTTGGTCGGTACCTGAGGGTCTGCAGCCTTTGATCATTCTGTTCCTGTTGAAGAGCGGACAGCAGCTGGACGCCTGAAGGTCCTGGATTGTTGTAGCTCAGGTCTAACTCCAACAGGTGAGAGGGGTTCCACCTTAGAGCTTCGGCTAGAGACAAGCATCCATTATGGGTCACCAGGCAACCAGACAACCTGGAGAAACACAGCATCAACACAAACTGGAACAACCCTGGAAACATTAAGAGCAGCTAAGATCTATCCGAGAGCGCTCAAAAACTTCACCTAATTTTGACTCTGACCTGAGTGTCTCTAGTCTACAGGTGGCACTCTTCAGTCCCACACACAGCTGCTCCACCCCACGGTCCTTCAGATCATTGTTACTGAGGTCCAGTTCCTTTAGACCAGACTGAACCAGAACCAAGCCAAGAGCAGAGCAGGCCTTGGCCGAGAGGTTACAGAGGGTTAACCTGAGATGGACACAGTCCACAGTCAAAGAATTGATAAAGAGTGGACACAAAAAAGCCATTGGTTCATTTTGATCTCTCTGACTACACGGCTGTTCTAATGTTAAATATCTGACCTGAGTGTCTCCAGCCTGCAGGCGGTGCTCTTCAGTCCCACACACAGCTGCTCCACCCCACAGTCCTGCAGGTCATTGTTACTGAGGTCCAGACATTTGAGATTGGACTGAACCATAACCGAGCCCAGAGCAGAACAACTCCTCTCAGAGAGATGGCACCCACTCAACCTGCAACAACCATATGGGTCAGAACCACCCACCACAGGGAGGAGGTGTCTGGGAAGTGGGAGACTCACAAAGCGGTTGTGGAGGCCTTGACCACAGGCAGCAGTCGTAGCAGAGCAGTCTCTGAGGAGCAGAACTTCCTGAGGTCGAACAGCTGAAGGTCTCGGTCTGAGGAGGAGAGAAGGAGGAAGGCCAGAGCAGACCACTGACCTGGGGACAGCCTGTGAGGGTCCAGCACCCCGCTCCTCAGGTTCTGCTGGATCTGCTCCACTAAGGTCCTGTCGTGGAGCTCGCTGAGGCAGTGGAACAGGTTCAGGATCCTCTCTGTGGACAGGTCCTCACTCACCTTTTTCTGAAGGTACTTCACTGTCTCCTGATTGGCCGACCCACTTCCTACCTCTGACATCAGACCCTTCAGCAGCCTCTGATTGTCCAGCACAGACAGGCCCAAGAGGAAGCGCAGAAACAGGTCGAGGTGTCCATTTTGGCTCTGGATGCACTTCTCCACGGCCACTTTATAAAACAGAACTGGCTCTGAATCGTGGGAGGCATAGGCGCTCTCCTCAATCAGCAGGTTCTCCCCAGAATTAAAGAATGTCAGATGGACATGAAGAGCAGCCAGGAATTCCTGGATGCTGAGATGGATGAAGCAGTAGACTTGGTTTTGGTAAAGTCCGCTCTCCTCTTTAAAGATCTCTGTGAAGACTCCAGAGTATCGGGCGGCTTCTGCAGGGTCCAGGCCACATTGGCTCAAGTCTGACTCGTAGAAGATCAGGTTTCCTTTCTGCAGCTGCTCGAAGGCCAGTTTTCCCAGAGACTCCACCATCTTTCTGGTCTCTGGAGTCCAGTGAGGATCCGTCTCAGAATGGCCATCGTACTTGAGGTTCTTCACTTTGGCTTGGACCACCAGGAAGTGAATGTAGAGGTTGGTCAGGGTCTTTGGCAGCTCCTGGACCTCTTTGTTTCTGAGGAGATTGTCTAAGACTGTGGAGATGATCCAGCAGAAGACTGGAATGTGGCACATGATGTGGAGGCTGCGGGAGCTCTTGATGTGTGAGATGATGACTGTGGCCTTCTGCTGGTCTGTGAACCTCTTCTTGAAGTACTGTTCCTTCTGTGGGTCAGTGAACCCTCGCACCTCTGTCACCATGGAGACACACTCAACAGGGATCTGATTGGCTCCCGCGGGTCGTGTGGTTATCCAGAGGCGAGCAGTGGGAAGCAAGGTCCCCCTGATGAGGTTTACCAGCAGCACATCCACTGAGACAGACTCTGTGGGGTCAGTCAGAGCCTTGGTTTTAGTGAAGTCCAGAGGAATTCTGCACTCGTCCAGACCGTCAAAGATGAAGACCACCTGGAGGTGTTGAAAGCTGCCGTGTCCTGCAGATTCACTAAAGAAGTGTTGCAGCAGTCCCACCAGGCTGAACTGTGTGTCTCTGAGCACATTGAGTTCTCTGAAAGTGAATGGGAACAGCAGCTGGATGTCCTTGTTAGCCCTGCCTTCAGCCCAGTCCAGAATGAACTTCTGAGTCAGCACTGTTTTCCCGATACCAGCGACGCCCTTCGTTAGCACGGTTCTGGGCTGATCTTCACTCAGGCTTTCACCTTTAAAAATGTCTTCACACGTGATGGTGGTTTCTGGTGCAGCTGGTTTTCTGGAGGTGGTCTCGATGAGTCTGACCTCATGTTCCTGGTTGACCTCTGAAGACCCTCCCTCAGTGATGTAGAGCTCTGTGTAGATCTGCTTCAGAAGGGTGGGATCTCTTGTTTTAGAGATTCCCTCAAACACACATTGGTACCTCTGCTGTAGACTGGCCCTCAGCTTCTGCTGACACACCCACCCTGTGGTCTCTGGGACACAACAGAAAAATGGTTTTAACTGCAAATCTATGTCAGATTACAGAACGTGTTACGAATTATTTAGATACTGACATATGGATATTCTAACTGCTGACACTGTGATAACAAGAATTTTGCAATATATAATGCAGCCCTACCTGATTAACAAGCAAATAAAAACACAAGCTAGAGTGGAGGAGGAGGATGCAGAGGTAGATGGTAGATAGAGGCAGATGGACACCTCTGAAGACAACACATCAGAGAAGCAGACCAATTAAGATCCAGGTTAAGGTGTGTTCTTACTGGTCTGCAGTTGCTCAGCCAGCTGCTCCTGGTCCAGGCTCCTCAGGAAGTCCAGCGTGATCTTCAAAAAAGCCTCTCTGGTGCTCTGCTCCTCCTCCTCCTCACTCACTAAGCATTCTGAGTGATCTGAGACCAAAGCCCTGTGGAACCTCCTCAGCTGGTCTTTGACAAACATCAGGATCTTCTCCTCTAGACACTGGAACAGAGACAACCACCAACACAAAAACATAAACTAAACCAGGACTAATACAGGACTAAATGAGGACTAAATATGAATATGAAGATGAAAGTACTCACATGGAAGATGGAGTCCAGGTGAGTGTGGTGCCAGTTCTGCTCATCTCTTTAACAAACACCAAAGGTCAGGCTAAAGACTAGGGGAAAACTAACAGGACTAATCCAGGACTCTGAGGACTCACCGTCTGAAGTCAATGTTCCGGTTCATAGACCCTCCACTTTTTAAAGATTCTGGTTCAGGCCCAGGTTCTGATCTGAAACCACAGAAGTCCCTGGAAGTTAATTCCAGGTTTAGAGCAGTTTTAGTCCAGGTGTAGTCCAGGTTTAGTCAGCAGTGGCTCAGTGGTACAGTCGACATCTGTGCTGTGGTTTGAATTCCACTGCAACCTGTGCATACTGTCATTAAGTGCGTTTCCACCCCGCATCAAACCAAAATGAGCATTTTGAAGATGCAAATAAAAAATATGCTTGATGGAAACACTCCAAATTCTAAAAACTCCCATTTTGCAAATACAGTTTATACGCTCGCTTAAGGTAGATTTGAGACACCTCCCTCTACCCATACACCTCCTTCTTACTTCCTCTCCCCAGACACATCCTCCTTCCACTCCCCAGTTGCCTCACCCTGTGAAGTCCATGTCTCTGAACAGGGAGGCCTCACTCTTTAGGGACTGTGGGTCTGATACGAATTTTCGGCTATGTCGAGGAGTCGGTACCGGACTGGATCTAAGGAGGAGCAAAGGATGAGAAGACATGAGCAGAAGAGGGACAGACAAGAGCAGAGGGGTAGCAGAAAGGATCAGACAGGGACAGAAGAGGAACACAGGAGAAATTAGTTGGTGTGACAGAAGATGGTGATTGATAGAAGCACTCACTCAATGTTTTTGAAGACAGACTCGCTCAGTCCTGGTTTAGTCCAAGGTTTAGGCTTTGGTCTGGGTCCTGGTTTAGGTTCAGGTCTGAAAATACCACAAAACCAGTTAAAGTCCTCCCAAAGCTGGTTCAGATCCGCCTAGAACAACCTTCACATACTTATTCTCTAAGTTCCTCCATTTGTGGAACACATCTCTCACTCTGAGCTCCTCCCTCAGCGGGTTCTCCTGGTTGTCATGGTTCTTCAGAGGATCACAGTCCAGACCTGGTCCTGCTTGAGACCGAAGCCGAGGAGCTGGTATCGGTCTGTCAACATAAAAACACAGAGCATTTCTAAAAAAAAAAGGGGGAAAAAAGCTTGGTCCCTGGTTTAGACCTATTTCTGGTCCTTGATAAGACCTGGTTTAGAGCTCTATTTGTTATATTGCAAAAATGGTAAAACAGCAGCATCAATTATACATGCTATAGCCAATCAGACACCAATCAGATTAATTCATTTCTTGTTTCTCATATCCTGGTCTAAAACTGAGGTTTCTCCCTCCTGAATCCCCCTACAGGTGATCATAGGTAAACCTCACCTGGTCCTGTCTGGGTCCCGGTACAGGTCTTCGTACTGGTCTTGGTTCAGGTTCATGTTGTCATCTTTCTCTGCCTTTAAAGAGAGAGGTTTAGACCAGTTCAGTTAAGTCCTGGTCCTCTGTATATTGTACGGTAAGTGTTTCATTATAAACTTTACAGTTTTATCTGTGTCTGATAAATCAATAACTCACCAATAATAACTCAGTTTCACGAACACAACAGTCACAGATTAGATACAGATATTAGTCGCAGAGTTCGGGATATTTCACTAGGTGAAATTCCATAGTTTCTCACTAAATA
>JAVQKD010013398.1:0-12966 GCA_036025635.1 Philypnodon grandiceps
GACCTGGTTTAGTCTTGGTTTAACCTTGGTTTCAGGTCAGTCCTGTTATTGGTCTTCAAATCAAATAAGGCAATTTACTGTATACAATATGATTGTTGTTTGCAAACCACTAAACCAGAGAGGATAACTCAAATGCTGTCACTCGTCTAGCATAGTGCCATTTGTAGACAGAAGAAGCTAATGAAGAAGTGAATACCACCGATTCATGAATGAGGTGATTAGTGATCTGGATGTCCAAACCACAAGAGTTTTCAAATCACGGTCATCACTAATGGATCTGCAAACATAGTGTATTATTGATGAGCTAAGAGGCTAGCACCTCAAAGAAAGTGTGTGTTTATGGTTGACAGAACAGACCTTGATAGATGTGAACATTTATAACGCAGCAGGAATGTGTAGAGCAAGCCACAGATCATTATGGACCTGCACTGACTCGCGCTCAGCACCTTCCTTCCACCAAAACATTATTGTGCTGTCAATGTGGCTTTGGAAATGTATTTATTGTGAACTCTGTATATAATTCTGTCTCATTTACACTACACTGAGACTGGTTATGAGGATTTTCCATAAGGTGGGGCTGTCAGACGTGTGTAGAGAAATTATTCTTTATGGCACGCATAATTCAAGTGTTAAAAAAAAATATCCTCCCAGCTAACAGTATTACGATATTCAGACAAAAATTTCTACACAAGGTAATGAGTTTTGATACAACAATGATTATATTTTCTGGATACAGCATTCTTGATTTGAAATTGGCTCAAAGTACCGGTAAATAAATGTGACATAGTCTATATTGTAACTGAATGGATTAGTGATTTGAGCTGAAAATGTGGTACAATAACAAAAATATTAATTGATAATAATAATAGTATTTTTTGTTACAGGGTTATTGTATGCTAAAAAATGAGATCTTCATTTTAAAAAGTCCTTACATCATCGATAAAGTTCCAATCTATGAAATAAACCATGTGATATGTGATTTCCAACATCATTTTTATGTCATACCAAATAATATGAAGATTTGGTAACACTTTAGAATAGCTCACGTCTATTTAGCAGTAATAAAGTATTAATGAATATGTAATTAACAATAAGTTAATAAATTATCAGTTTATAAATACTTAATTAACATTGATGATTAAAATTTTGCACTGATTTTCATGAGGTTATAACTTAAGAATTAAACATTAGTATTTATAACTCAGTGGTGTTTATAAATGTTGAAGTAATGCTTTGTAACTTCAACTTTAACTTCAACTTGTTTATTTGTCATATGCAGGTTCAACACAAGGTTAACAATGCAATGAAATGCTTTGGATCGGAAGAACCGTTAGACTCGCTAAGTCTAACTCGCTAGTCGGGAAGTACTAGTAGCATGCAATAATAGTACATGGAAAAAAGCGTGCAAAAAAGAGATAAGTAACAATATAATAAACATATAATAAAGAAACTTATCACTTTACTGGTTACTGAAGCTTAACTAATACTTAACTAATACTTAACTAATACTTAACTAATGCTTAATAGTGTGAATAATATTCTTCTAGGCGACACTGTCACCACAAGATGCTCACACAACATTGTCTAAAGTGTGCCAGAAACCGGGCCCTTTACAGCCGTTATAACTTTACTCGTCTATTGATTGCTAAAAACAATATTATTCTTCCCTTATTGTTTCCTTTAACCTCTTTCACACTTCTGCTACCTTTCACTGTCCAGCCTCGGCCTGAACCGCCTCCCGTCATCACGGGGCCAATAAAAATGCACTGTTCTCCTGACAGACAAAACTCAGGGCTATAAACTCATTGTCCTCATTGACCATATGCTGCACGGCCCCTCGCTTTGTCTAATGTTTAAAGCATGCACAATAGAAAAAAGTGGACTGATTTAGCAATGACAATAGCCTGGAGACTTCAGGAAGTAAAGGGTGATTCCCAGACACCTGCCTCTGATTAAAGCCTACTAAAAAATCTCAAACCTGGAAGACACTCTTTCTGACCAATAAATTCTGTGATGTTCAAAGAAGAAAGAACACTACCGGCTAGCTGACTCAAAGGTTATATTGTCCGTGTCTTGCGTCTCAAAAGTTACATTATAAACTACAGAAAACTCAATCAATAACAGGTCAAAATAAGGATAACAAATCTGTATCGTCTTATGCACCTCTGTTTGTAAATTCAAAACACTGTAAAATACCTCTAATGAAAGTATCTTCATGACCCAGAAATATCAGCAACATCTTCAGTCGAAGTCTTGCATTGCTTTTTCAATTAAAAACATAGGTAGGCTACCCTTCAACAATGCACAGAAAGTGTGTGTGAAAATTAGGAAATAGAGCTAAGTTCAGAAAGTTAATACGGATTAATCTACAGCTTTTAGCATTTACTTGATGAAGGATGAAGGAACTAGCTACCTTGGTTCAAAATGGAGGTGTCACAACTTTGAAGGAGATGAGGTTCAGAATTGTTTTGGGCAGGGGCTGACGATGTAGAGCCAAACAAAAAAAGTCAGACCAAAGGAGGATTCCGGCATTCAGGAAACAGGTCAGTGTCAGTGTGTGAAAGTGTGAGCACCAGGGTCATGACCAGTGAACATCATAACAGACAGCAGCCACGATTTATGACCGTGTGACCATAAAGTGACCATGTGACCATAAAACAACCATGTGACAATAAAGAAACACACAAGCTGCTACAAAGGATTCTACCAACACTCATTAAAGTCAGCAGGTCTCCAGGGTCTAAATGAAAGCCAGGCCTCAAGAGGTCTTCTCTGGGCCAGCTGGGATGGGTTCGTTTTCATTCTATTCAAGACTGTGAATAGACATAGGCTGTGGAGGTGGCTAGATGTGTTAGACTGAGATTTCTACTCCAAGCCAGTCTACACTGTACCATGCATATGCAGATGCAATATAATAGTCCTAGATTTTTAAAAGGGTCCACATACTTAGATATGCTTATCTTGACCTTGTTGAGAAACTGTTTTGTTCTGGCTGCAGGTACAACAACACATTTCACTACACTAGGCATAAGTTATTTTCCTTTAGACAAACAAATAAAACACACTAAAGCTACAGCAAAAATGACTTGACACAAACAGTTTAGTGCATTTTCTTTGAAGCTGTCTTTTCATTGTCAGCTCCTCCCTTCCAAGTCAAGTATACGGAGAGAAAAGAGTTTAACTGAATTTGAGCACGGTCTCTTCTGGGACAGAGCTTAGACGTAAGCAGAGCAGCAAGCACTAAATTTGCAAACTTCATGAAGGTGAACTATATAAGACATACACACACTGGGATTATATGACCATGACCTGACAACACCATACAATAATAAAATATTTTTAATGGGTAAATTAGGAGGAACCAATTCAATAAAGGATCAAAACTGTTAATATTGGTACTCATGTGAATCAGTGAATGCCTCAGCACTTTTTCTACCATTACATGTTGTCCTTGTGCTTTTAAAGGCAGCTTTGCTTGATTAAAAATGGCTGACTTCATGCTTCTCTGGTTCTAATATAAAGGTAATTATTTCAGTGCTGGCTCCAGACTTCTTGCATCAGGCCTGTTCCAAGTAGAGTTCTTGAAACAACGCCAGGGGATGTTTCCGACATCAAAGTCGACCTGAGCTGGGATTTTTTTTCCCCGCTAACAAAGCTACAGAGATATTCACAGGCTCAAATCTGTCTGTAAGGCACACTAACTGTCTCCTTCATCAGCCACAGCAGACAGCGTTATCTTAATTACCAAAACCAATCAGAGAGATTTAGGTTGAAGAAATACACATGATTCTTTCTCAAGGGATTTTAAAACTATTACAGCTCCCATTGTGTGTACATTTTGGGGATTGATTTATCCAGTGGCAAATTCTTGAAAGGGAAATCTAAAGAGTTTGTCTAATCTATTCGAACATCAGAAGGATTTCATTTATTTGGTCTATGTTGCGAATATGGCAGGAATGATTCTGACCCAATGATTCTGTTGCTGACTGGCTTTTATAGAATAGTGTTTTTTCCTGTCAAATTATTATTTCTATTGAATATTCCTATAACTTCACATTCATCGCACTTTACTATACAACCTGAATTACCTAAATGAACAAATCACCAATGTACACTACACACATCAGATACATCAATGTACACAGACTTCAGAGGGTGAACTGTCTTGCCCAAGGACACATCAGCAAAGGGAACTGAGGGGAGTCAAAATGGAACCACTTGCCACTAGCAGCTAAATCAGAAATAAAAGGTTTGAACTGTCCGGTGTGGATCTAATTGGTGTTAATAGTTTCATTTTACAGACTTTCTTGCCCCCACCAAATTACATTTTAACTGCACATCAGACTAATCTAAAACTCAGTAAGGTTTATAATTGCACAGTACATATTATTACATGGCTTAACAGGTTTGATTTAACTGGCTGCTGTGGGAACACAAGTCTGAAGACTGGACATTTGCCAGAGTCTTGTTTGAGAAAGCTTCTTGAATCTAGTTATGGTCTGATATATGGCTCCAGTGAAGGGGCCATTATTAGTACCTCGTGGAGAAAGTGCTGTTTTACCGTCTACCATTCAATAAAACACAGTACAGTCATTGGACAGACCTGTATGCTGCTCTTGGGCTGTATCCAGTTTATATGATTAAAATGCAAGCTGCTATCATTCTGGCGTTAAAGAAAAAATGTCAAACAGTTACTGCAAACCAAGTTGAAAATCGTTCAAAAAGCTCTGAGATTTAAGATCAGATTTAATTAGCAATTTTCCTCAACACTCACTCACATAATGGTGGTGGTTAGCTGCACTGGGGTGGACTAACATACTGTTTCTACAGCCTTTCTGACCACCATTAAACACAACACAACCATCACTGTAAAAAAAACAATTGTACGTAGGCAAGGTGGGTGAAGTGTCTTGCCCGAGGACACAATTGTAGTAAAAACCGAGCTGTGATCTAACCACGGCATATTGGTTGGAGGGCAATCGGCTATAGTCATTGACTGTGAACACAAATGTGAACTATATAATACAAAAATGGTTGATGAACTAGCCGCGGCGGTGGTGCAGTGGGTAGATGGACCAAAGGGTCAGTGGTTCGAGTCCCCGCCCGAGCACACGCTGTCAGGCCCTCCCGTGGACCCACCACCCGCGGGAGGTACCAAACTGGTGCAATGTGGATCGGGCGGTGGTCAAAGGCAGGAGTTCCCTGCTTAGACTGCTGCCTCCGCGACCCAGTTTCTTCTTAATTGGTTCTGTATCAGTCATTTGCTCCATACCGCTACACAGTTTACATTTTTGAGACATTAGTTAGTTTGAGACTTTGGAGACTCCAAAAGACATTTAGAAAAGGTCATTTTAAAAACACATTTGACTCTGGATTTGACTCCAGACTCTTTACACCTCACTATATTAAACCCTCCATCTTCAACATGTCTCAGAATATATCAGACCAGAAGACTCCATCTCCCATGGGCCCCAGGTGTTATTGCAGTGAGAGGCTCCGCTGTAGCAAATTATATCCTACATTCCTGAACCATGATTCAGCCTTTCTCACCATAAAGTCTACTCTGAATACAACATCCACTGCACTGTTTGGGTCAACCACTCTGCTGCTGGGGCTAATCTGCAAATTTACAAAGACAACATACAAGAGGAAGTGCTTTTCTCAACAATACCTACTGCATTGAGTGTATCAAATATAACAGAATATAAACAAGGCAGGAACACATGATGAATTGTATGCATGTGTGTAAAATGTGCTTTGTCGTTTTTTGGGCGGTGGAAGGAAGTAAGTACCCATAGACAACCAACCGTAAAACAGGGAGGACATTGTGTTGACTGGCCTGAGAATAAACCCAGTCTATCTTTGACCAAATTTGTCATAAGGAGCCAGTGTTTGCTCCTCCCACTTCCTCGTGTGCTCCTCCCACTTCCTCGTGCGTTCCTCTTTCCCTTCCCCTTGTGTGTGTGTGTCTCCTCCCCTTGTTTGTCTCTGCTATGATCCAGGTGTGTTGCTGCAGACTGGTTGGCTGGATCAATCACTGCTGCCTCTCATCAGCCTCGTTACCTGCAGTATTTAAGCCCGGGGTCCACACTTCACCAGTTCCAGTTTGTCTGCTCCTCTCAGTGGTAGATACTCAAAGAAGTGGCTTCTGGAATCTATTTTTGAACCTTTTTTCCTGGATCTGTAGTAATTGTTTGGACTCTGTTTTTCCCAGGTGGTGACCTCAATTCTTCTCAGATGTTTTGAGTCTGGAACTGTGCTCCTTTGGACTTCTACTTCTACAAATACATTTTTGTTTGCTGGATCTGCATTTGGGTTCTGTTTTGCTTATCACAACAAAATTAAAACTAATATCTTTTTGGGACCACTGCACTAGGACTACTGCACTAGGACCAGTTACTGTAGTGTCATGTTAAATATATCCCTGACCTGTTGTGATTGTCCGCCCTCACAGCTCCTTAGTTGAGCCCCAGGTCAACTCAATGGGCAGGTGTGATGCCACTTATCTGGAAATAAGTGTAGGGTATCCTGAAAAATAGGGGAAAAAAACAAATGTGAAATGGGGTATGGTAAATTCTCAGTTTTGCCCCAAAACATTTTATTGAAACCTTTAGATTCTCATTGCTCAAGAGTGAAAAGTAGAGGCTTCTCTGTCCCAAACATTAGGTTAGTTCTGTCCTTGTGTCAGTGTCCAGCTCAGCACACAGGCTGCTGCAGTATCACATTTCCATCATTTATTCAACACTTCGACAGACAGCAGCCAGAGGGGACACTATCAGGGGAGAGGAGGGCAAATACAACCTAAACTGTGAGAGAGAGCTTCAACTGGACAAGACAAGAGCTGGAATGTTCACACAGAGAAAAAAATTATACGAAATAAAAACTTAAAATTAACCATTTATACAGTATATTGGTTATTTGTTCATTTGATGTTTAACCAGGCGCAATAACTACAGTGGCTCCCCAAAAGAAGTACCCCAAAAAGAACCCACACAAACACATGGTGGACATTCAGACTCCATTCTTGTGTTGGCCCAAGGATAAAATCCACAGCCTCATTGATAAGAATTAACACTCAGTTGTGTCTAATGCTGGAGGTGTGGTGTGTCTTGGAGCTGACTGGGCAGATGAGTGTGGAGGAGCCACTGAAGAGCCATTCATTACACTGTACTTAATGAATCAGCTGAAAGAGGCCAGGCACCAGCTGTATATCACCAACAGACACAGTAACTCACCTGCTCCTAACATGTGCTGCTGCTGGCCTCAATTATTTGTGTTATATTACCATGGGTTTGTAGTTATTCACCAATTTATGGAGATATCAAAATGTGTCCAATTGGGCTGTAGTCAGCTAAAGAAATTGTAGTCGAGACTAAAGTCATGCCCAGCAATCCAGGTTGTGAAGGGAAGAGGCTTGTCAGAATGGAACACAAACAAATGATGTAAAATCCAAAAATGGCCTAAAATAATCTTGTTATCTGGAAAAAAAACTTATCAACAAGAATACAATTTTAGTCGACTGCGCAACTACAGGGCAAGGCTGTCAGCTCTAGTGTCCAATCCAGATCCCACCATCTACACTATGCATTTCTCTGCAAAATACAGTGTCAAATTGGTAGAGTCACACTTAAAGATATGCAGAGAAATTTCCTTGTTTCTAAAGAGTGATGCAAAATGGCTACTCCAGCCAGAAATCCTGTATTGGTCTCTATAGTCTCATACATTACTAGGCCTTGGTTAGTATGCTGAATAAAAACTACAGTATTAATATTCAAGAAGTACAAGGAGAGAGATGGCAGCGCCTGAGAGGTTTGTGCATTTGGCCTTTGGAGCCTGCTCACTCTGACACACAGGTAGTGTATCTGATGTGGGGTAGGTCTGAGTGACAGGAGTGCCAGAGCAGCGCTTCTATAAAGATGAGAGCTTTCAGCATTAATTCATTACAAGACCATCACACAAATCAAATTTATCAATGTGTGGTCTCTGCAAGCCACGGATACAGGGGGGCTGCTTAAGTGTTCAGATTTGAGGCTTGAAACAAAAATACGCAATGAACTGAATGTGAATAATAATTGACTTAACTTAGATTAAATATAGTGCTTTCCAATGCCTGTAGGCTCTCTCAAAACATTTTTACGGTTTTATTTTATTAGTGAGTCCAATACACTAAGGCTTAGTCCACGCGGAGACGAAACCGGTAGAGTTTTAAAAACATTTCATATCTGTGTCCACACGGGTTCATACAGCTCCACCGAAACGTTGTAGGGTGTTGGTGGCGCCGTGACACTTCCGTGAAAACACTGGGCAGCACATGCGTGTTATAAAAGCAAGGAGGGACCACAACTATATCGTTTCAGAAAAGATGTGTATTGCTCGTAACCATGGGAACATGGAACCGGTGTTTTGAAATCTTTCCACTCTGGGACCTGGTTTAAAAAATTATGTTGTTTTCGGGCTCCCAAAACGCTCCGTGTGAACGTAACGCCTAAACTCGTCTGTGTGTGTGTGTGGACAGGGTCTAACTCTGTAGCCATAGTTGACCCGGGGCGGACTGACAGAGAATATGGCAAGCATACCCCAATTACAGCCTCGCTGGCCACCACATCAATACATTCAGAAAGGATGTGTCTTGCCTATGGACACAACAGCAGTGCTTAGAGTGAGAATCACACCACCAACATTGTGATTAGCACTAATTTAACTGCATATCGCTTAACAAAACAACTATTTACTGATGGCCGACAAAAAAACCTAGAAGTCAATTTGTATTTTTATCAACCTACCTGCAATGAAAAGTGATTTCTTTCGTTCTTCTTGTTGGTCTACTTTATTTACTTTGGAGGAGCTATCGTAATATAAACACTCCTCTACTGATGTGTTTTCGTACTGGGAAACTCCAGAAAGATTTGGACACGGCTTGTTGAATTTGAGTTTTGGAGCAGAGAGGGATTGAAGACCTGATATGACCTTTGTTTGTCGATCTGGGAGCCTGACAGACTCCAGTGGTGAGGGAGTGGGCTAGTCCTGGGACATCACAGCAAGCAATCAAGCATTAAAGTGAATCTGTCTGCGGTCAGGGCCTAGAGGGAGGGAGGCGTGGGGGTGGGCTGTCAAAACATAAAGACTAGCTGTTTAGATGGGCAATGACAACCATGGCATTAGGAAATATAACTATTAAAAAAAATATTTTTTTTGTACATTTGCAGAAGCAGTAACAACAATGTGAACCATGTAATTCATGTGTGGTACATGGGCAATAATTACACCAATGACATTCTGGTACATCTAAATAGCCTCAAGGCAGACTGATGGAGGCGTGGCAACCATTCCACACCACGACCACAACACTAGCAAATACATAGGCAAGGTGGGTGAAGTGACTTACTCAAGCACACAATGGCAGTATGAACCGGGGCAAAGATTGAAGCCAACCTTCTAGTTTGTGGGCAACAAGCTCTACTATCTAAGACACTGCCACCCGAAACGATGGGGGGCACAGGGGCAGCGCTGTTACTAGACTTGCCTGTCAAAGAGATAGTCAATCCTAATAATCTGATTCCCCTCCTTGTGTTACTGTGGATTCTTTCAGGGTACTCTATTGCCAATGAATGCAAAAGTTTATGTCAATATACAAGATGTCTCAGTGTCAGCCCTGCAACTAATTGGCTATTTTCCATGTCCATTGTACCCCTGCAGTACATAGTTTCAGTACAAACAATGCTAAACCATGTATTCACTACACACCTGCTGCATGGTTTAAAATGCTCCTCTTGCCTGTGCCATGTGTAGGGAACATAGACGCTCGTGTAAATATGAGCGGGGCATATTTAGCCCTTTTACAAGCTGCATGTGCTGGTCCTACTGGCGCCATATATCATTATGGGACAACATCATGGGAAGTTCTTGTGATGGATTCATTCAACAAAGGTTTTAGGGGACATTTCACTGTTGATTTTTTAAAGATTTTGAGCATCAGCTTTTTGATAAGTATGGTCAGTAAGATGACTTTAATGTTCAAAAAGTGTGTTATCAGTGAGTTTTTAGACAGACAGCAATAGTATTAAAGACACATTGACTTTCATAGATGGAAAGCTATTAATAATCGATCAGGTTATAGTCACTTTTCTTAGTATATAAAATGCTTTAAAATGTAGTAAATTATTCATTCATTCCACAGTCACACACTGCTGGAAGAAAGCTACCTCTGTAGCCACAGCTACCCGGGGCGGACTGATGCAGCAGCCATGGGCAAGGTGGGTAGTGTTTTGCCCTAGGATCCAAACTTTCTGTGTATACTCTGTCCAACATGCTCTACTTTGTGAGCCCCCCTTTGTGAGGCTTTGTAAACAGAAATGGATAAATGTCTTTTGAGTGACATGCCAATTGCCGAAAACATGAGCTATGCAAATATGCCATATGTCTCATTTAAATTTAACCATTTTAACATAGGATCTTATCTGATGTTGGTACAAGTGATTGTCGATCCCATCTGTGCAGTCATAGTGGGCAGACATGACTGAGCAGATGCCAAGTCACCATAAATACATATTAACAACTGTACATGAAAGAATGGCCATTTCAGTTTTTTGCCATAAAACCTCTATGTATTGTAAAAAGTCTGCCTTCCACTAACTGTGGGCAGCGTTGGCAGAGGGCCATATCTGAAATCATACATTAAAGCTAAAGTGCCCTAAATGGGAGCAGTGTTCAGTTACATCACACAGTTGAGGAATGATTGCAGAAATATTTGTGGCATACCCAATCACTTAGTGGAGACAGATGATGAATGAAGTCATACATACAACTTACATGATCAAAATAAAGTGCTGTCCTTTGTTGTAGATCCCATGATCATTTAAAACATACTGATCCAATTTCCGAGCATAAAGCACTAATAAGGTGTTTTACCACAAGCTATTTTTCTTGCAGTCAAATATAGGCCCAGTCCATGACCTCGTACTGTCCGGGTAAGAATCAGAGCGGTCCCTATAGACTCCACCCTGAAGCATCTGCTGCTCCCATTGACTACAGCTACATCTGGAAGACACATCTAAGCAGGCCACTAAGGGCTATGACGTCACCCACATGCTAACCCACAGACAAGAGGAGCATGGTTTGTGTATGGCTGTAAATCTATAGTATTGTATTTATGGTTTCTGTCTTGTTTAAGCAATTGATCAACAGATACAAAGGATTGTATGCTTTTATAAGAAAATTATTCTTTCAAAGCTGGTGAGGCAACCTACCATCACCCGGGAACCCTTCTCCAGATCTTGTGGATCTAGCTCAGGGGTGTCCAAACTTTTTCCCACTGAGGGCCACATTGTCAAAGATTATCACAGAGGGCCACTCGCTGAGGTGACTGACCAACTGGTGTCCGTCTATATTATAACCACCCAGAAAAGTGGACAGATATCTTTTTTTAAGTTGGATTATGTAGAGTCACATGCAGGACAATTTGGGCCAATAGAGAGGTAAGCCTGAGGGCCACAATAATTTGCTCTGCGGGCCGCATTTGTCCCCCGGGCCATAATTTGGACACCCCTGATCTAGCTGCATGTTATATGTCCAATATGCTGTGCTAGTGAAACATGGGACTTCAATGCCTGGAATTGTAATTATTTTTCTGATTTATCGATATGCATAATTCTTCCTTTCAAATGCCTCAAGTGGTTCACTGAAATGTCACATAAATCTGATTTGTGGTCTTGGTAAAGGACAAGTTGAGGCTGGAAATATAATGTGAGTGTATATGTGTATTAAAAAACACAGACAGGTCAACATTGGGGTCAGTCACTTTCTAGACATTCCTCATTTAAACATACATCTTGAATAAAAAACTAAATGTATCCTCAAGGCATACAGCTCAAAGTCATTGCAAAGACATCAGTGGATTTTAGGGACAGGCTCAGACCAAAGGCATTCCTCTGCTCCGAGTCTGCGGCCATAATTATCCAGTCCTAAACAAACAGTGCTAAACATAGGCTCACAGCTTCTTCACTCCAATGGAAACACTCCCTATGATAACCAAACACTGCCTGGGCACATCTACTACAACAGTTAAAGACTATACATTGCTACAGAGGGTGTAAGACTCATGTCAATAGTATTATTAAAGTATAGGACAATGAAGAGGAACAGGATAAAGGCAAAAATGGTTCAGATGAATTCATTCAATTCATTTTCTTCTACTTTAAGCAATTAAAGCATATCCCAGCAACTATGGGCCTTAGGCAGGGTACACCGTTGTCCACAGGGCTGAAACTGAATCTCTCTTTCATTGGGGCAATTTTGATTTGCTGACTTTCCTAATTCATGCATAAATTATACATCCTTACATTGGAGGAAGCTGGAGTTTCCGGAGAGAACCCACTGTAACACACGGAGGACATGCAGTCCAACAAATCCAAGCTGTTGGATTTACAACATGGATTCTTTACTTGTGCACCGTATACTGTTTGTACTGCTTACTGCTCCTTGTCAAGCTTGAGTAAACACATAAAAAAAAGGAGTAATCTTGTCAAAATGACTATTATCTGATTGAGGAAAGCCATGTTATTTTTCTGTCAATGTGTATTATATGAGCAGCCCAAAAGGAATGCGAGATAATAAGTGACATCATTCAAAAAGCAGCCTCTGACAATTATTAAACAGTAACTTAGTGCAGATCCCATGTTGACAAGGGCTTGACTGAGACTTTTGGGAGGCTTGGCTGTCACTGGGCTGAGCAGGAAGAAAGAGGCAGAAATGCAAGATAGAGGGAAATAACAATGGGTTTTAGAAGGGAGAGGGGGATTCTTGGGGAAGGTAAACAGTGAGTGGGTATAGGAATGTGTTTTGAGTTGCCGGTTTGACAGAAGGCACATATGAGCCAACTGTGGCTACACCAGTGCAAATATAAGGGCTTAAAGCAAGGTAAATAAAATGGGGATTCTTTCACTAGGCTACAGTACATATTATACAGAG
>JAVQKD010013505.1:0-11071 GCA_036025635.1 Philypnodon grandiceps
TGAACTGTCCCACAAACGCTCAAGCCTTATTAACCGTATTACTCCGCAAACAATTGCGTCATGCGTCTTCCACTCAAAACAATAGTCCTCGTGGTGCTTGTTTATATCATATTTTCAGCTAATTTAAAAAACGGATAATAGATTAAAGTCTAACAAAGCATTTCACCCGAAATTATGACAAGATCGACACTTATATTAACCACGACTACGATGTAAACATAAAATCATAAATAAGATCCGGCTACACGCACAGGAAGCTAGGAGAGCTCATGGCGCCCGACTAGAAAGAAGCAAGTATTTTCTGTAACTAACAACGGCGCAGTTTGGAGCTTCTACTCAAAGAAATACCCCAGCTTTATATACACGGTAAGAGAAAAGAATGGTGATTCTTGTTCTACAGACAGAAACTGGTTTAATTTTCTTCAGGGGGTGTTTTCGGGCGGTCGGTAGCGCAGGCCCTTGAGGTCCCCAGTAGAGCTCTTAGATTATTGCCTGAGTGGAAAAAAACGGTGCTGCATAAAATGGCGCCGCTGAGCAGGCAGGGTGAAGGGCAGCTAGGCCCCTTCACTGCAGTGGGCTAACATGGGCAACAGTGGTAACACAAACCACATGTTTTGGCGATATTTCTATTTAATTACTCAAACTACAAAGTAAAAGGCATGAGCGAAGTTTTCCGAGCTGTTTAATAAGTCACCAACAACAATGCTACTCAGAAAGCTAAAGGCTAACAATAACACACTCTGTTCAACGCAGCTAGCAGCAATCTGTCTGACCAGAGTCACAAGAAACACAAACTTTCCCTCAGACTGTACCGGGTTTAGTCTGCTGTCGGTGTGTTTACATTAAACTAGCACACATGTCAATAGGGTTGCCCCAATGCTCCCTAATACACGACATTTGCATGGTACCATGGATACACTAAGGTCATCAATGTTGATCTCATAGACATCTATGGTTGTAAATAAAGTAAATCAACTACTGTCAAGCAACTATGAGCCCAGCGACAGTGAGTGAAATAAAGATTTGTTAATGTGTTAAGATATGCTGTTATTTAGCTGTTTTGGGCATTATCAAGAAGAATGACCAAAGTGATCAATAAATATATAATACACATACTGGTCTATACTTATGGTATAGCAAGTCATCTTGACAAGGTGATATGTTTTCAGTGTTTTGAGACAGTAATGGATTCAGAAGAGAATGAGGTGGAGAGCAGCAGTGATGCTGGTCCATCCGGGATGGAGGAGCCCTCTGAGAGTGGCATGGGCATGGAGTCGTCAGAAGCCATGTCTGCAGACAGCAGTGATGCAGCCGCCTCTCACACACAAGCCCCAGAGTCTGACTGCCATGTGGGACAGAGCTCAGAAGGGCTGGTGGTAAGCATTGTTTTGAATACTTTTAACACAAAGTCACTCTAGGCAGTATCTAAACACGTTTGTTTTTTGAAGGTCTTTATTCCAGAGACCAGCTCTAGCACTGATGTCAGAGTGTCATCGGTGCACCTCCCGGACTCCTCATCAGTCGCTCAGTCCACCAGTGTGTCCAGTGTGTCCACGGTCACTCAGTCTGTGCTGGTCTCAGAGTCGGCCCAAGTGTTGGTCCACTCCAGTGCTGTCTCAGAGGGAGCCATGATGGTTTCTGACTCAACAGCTTCTACCTCATCAGACCTGGGGTCTGCCATTGACAAGATCATTGAGTCGACCATTGGCCCGGACATTATGAATGGTCAGTTTGCAGCGCAGAAATGCTCTCACTAATATGTTTTAACTGATCATTTATACCGGTCCTTTTCTTTTGCGTTATTAGGGTGCATCGCTGTAACAAGTGCTGAAGATGGAGCAGCAGAAACAACTCAATATTTAATTCTTCAAGGACCAGATGATGGTGCGAAAACACCTTTAATTACTATTCTACTACCTGTATTTATACATGAGACCATTTAGGTGACCATTTATATACCCTGTACGCATATATACCACATCTATCTTAAACGATTTCTTGTCTAAGTAGTTTTTAATTTGTTACCAGGTGCTCCTATGGTAGCCCAGATGTCATCTTCAGCCTTGTCTGATCATATAGCCATAGAAGCTCTCAGTGAAGGTCCTACATCCACATGTATGAACCAGAGAGACTTGCAGCGAAACCTGGAGCCTGACCAACCAGACGACCAGCCGGGGCACTCAGGATACCCAGAGGACATGAGCAGTCAGCCGGACCAGCCTCAGCACTCGTCCCAGTACATGGACTGCAGCACAGACGGACCAGATCAGACCGGAGAGTCCTCTTATGTGGAGTGTTCAGGCGAAGAGCCCGACCAGACCCGCTCCCAGTCTGGGTTTCTGGACTACAGTGGGGACAATAGTGACCAGGACATGCCTGGATACGTTGAATGCAGTGGGGCTGACTCAAACGGCACTAGCCATGGTCACTATGTGGTGGAGTGCAGCGCTGGATATCTGAAGCAGACTTTGCGCAGTTACATTGACAGTAGTGCAGACCACAAGGCCCAGTCGAGTCGGCAGTATGGGGCTGAGTATGGCGTGGAGTCTGCGGATTCTGAGCAGCCGGGATGTTCTCAATATCAGTCCCGAGATGATGATGATGATGATGACGACGACGATGATGATGAACAAAGCCAGGACCCTGACCAGCCGCAGCACTCCCAGCAGCAGCCTCAGCACTCATGCTACACTGAAAACAGCAATGGTCCAGAGGCCTTGTTGTATGCTGATGAGAGTTCCTCTTCAGACCATCCTGTGGCTGATACCGCAGGTTCATGTGGGCTTCCTGAGGCGCTTGAATGTAGTGAGAGCCAACCTGGGCCTTACATCAGCAGCAGTGGCACATACACCTCTCACTCAGAGCCTGAGTCCGCGCAGCAATGCTCCCCCAGTCAACAGGAGCAGGGCTCCCAGGGACCTCAGCATTTGGGTGGCGTCACTAGGGAAATGGAGACGTCCACAGTGGCAGAGGGCTCAGGGGCCCAGCCTCCTAATCTTGCTGAACTTGAGGAGATGATGGAAGTTGTGATTGTACAACAGTTTAAATGCAAAATATGTCCGTACAAAAGCGCCTCCAAAGATACACTCATTAACCACATGAGAGACAAGCACTTCAGACCTACAGGTAAAAAATATGATTTGTTAAACATTAAATGAGAGCTTACTAGCAAAATGAGTGATTTTATGTTTAAATTATTTTATGTGAAGGAGACATACCAAAGAAGCGTAAACGTGGGCGCCCTCCAAAGAGTGAGACATTGGCCCGACGTCAGGCCGAGCTGGAACGAGCTGAAAAGATAAAAGCCGAACAGAAACAGGCTGAACCTCAACCGGCTGTGGATGAAGAGGATGACATCGTGGATGCGGGTGCCATCGATGATCCTGAAGGTAAGTTATTAATACATTTTCAGAGCCTCCAAACATGATTAATTCATAAATCTCGTTTGCAGAGGATAGTGACTATAACCCCACTGAAGAAGACTGCAATGGAAGACCACCTGCTCTGCTGAAAAAGCCATCACCACCTAGTTCCTCCTCCGAGGGCCGTCCCAAGCGTAAAGTGGGCCGACCACGAAAGTACACACCACTGGAGGAAGGATGCAGTGGCAAAGGTTAGATTATTAATAACATTTTAATATAGCTTATATAGCTTCTATTTGAGTTTTTTGTTATTATTTGCCCTAATTTGTTACAGAAGCAGAAAGTATTGCTAAGAGGCCAAAGAACATTGAGGATGGGAGTGCACCAGAGGAGGCGAGCTCTTCTGGTGTAGACATTGGTCAGGCTGTATCGACAGAAGGAGATGCAGCAGAAACAGCAATAAGCCAGTCTGACTCTGAGAACAAAGACCCTTCCTCTAACTCACAACCAGAGGAGGAGTTCTTCCCACGAAAACGAGGACGACCCTCAAAACGTTTCCTACGAAAGAAATACAAGAAGTATATTAATCGCAGGTAATTTTTCAACTATCAGAAATAATCCAGGTTTTATGAAGCATTTATAATTATGATATTTACGAAATTCATCCATCAGTCGGTATTACAAATCCCTGAAACCTCTGCTGAGACCTCACAACTGCTGGATCTGTGGCTCCCGGTTCCTCACTCAAGAAGATCTGCGTTTTCATGTGGACTCCCATGAAGGCAATGACCCAGAGATGTTCAGATGTCTGCAGTGCAAGTATCGCTGCAAGCGCTGGTCATCTCTTAAGGTGAGCATTTACATTTATGAGTAGGTCCTTTATATTTATACAACACTAGTTTTAAACACCATGATGCTTTTACAGGAGCATATGTTCAATCATGAAGGCACAAAACCCTTTAAGTGTGAGGACTGTGACTACACCAGTGTCTATAAGAAAGACGTGCTCCGACACTCAGCTGTGCACAACAAAGACAAGTGAGTTACAACAACAAACTATACTCATCTTTTTAAACGTATCAGATTTTAGCACTGATCGTGTTTTTTTTATTCACAGAAAAAGTAAACCAGATATGGTAAGTTATTATAGCTTTGTTTGTTTTAAAATTTTTTATCTAGGTCAATCATTAATGGTATAATGTTAGCAGGTTCCAAAGGTGTCCGAGTTCCAATGCCCCATCTGCCACAAGGTTTATCCGCAGCAAAAAAGACTGACTCAGCACATGAAGACACACAGTGCAGAGAAGCCTCATATGTGTGATAAGGTCCGACCACAGCTTTTAATACAATACAATGTAACATACAAGAGTGGCACATGTGATGTATAACTACATATTTGGATTGAGTTTAATTCATGCATTTGTCTTTTTAGTGTGGGAAATCCTTTAAGAAGAGATACACGTTTAAGATGCACCTTTTGACACACATCCAAAGTCTTGGAGACAGCAAGTTAGTAATTTTAGATTCTCGTCAATTTTGTCATTTTGAATTCATTGAGAATGAACTAAATTTAATATTTTGTCTTGGCAATATTGCTTGTATTAAATTGTGTGTGCATTTTTCAGGTTCAAGTGTGAGTTTTGTGATTTCACCTGTGACAACAAGAAGCTGCTCCTGAACCATCAGCTGTCCCACACCAACGACAGACCCTTTAAATGTGACTATTGCAAATACACCACAGCGAAAGAGGAGTTTTTAGTCTCCCATATGGCCATCAAACACACAGGTGAGGGTCAGGCGTATCAGTTCAGCCCTGCATAGCCTTACCCTTTTCGTCTATACTAAAACATCTGCATATATTTATTTCCACTATAAATGCAAAATATATATAGTTTTTTCTGGATCCTATTTGAAATTCTCAAATCAATTTTAACTGTACAATGGATCCAGTTCACAAGATACTCATTTTACACCTGATTTTAATCTGTCTAAAATCTGTAAAATTAGAAACCTTTCTATGGTCACCTCTATTTTTCATTAGGGGAGAAGCCTTTTTCCTGCAACATGTGCCACTTCATGACCAAGCACCGTAAGAACCTGCGTCTCCACGTGCAATGCCGCCACCCTGAGGCATTTGACGAGTGGTCCTTAACTCACCCCGAGGAACCAATCCGAAAACGACGCAAGCCTTTCTTCACCCTCCAGCAGATCGAGGAGCTCAAACATCAGCACGAGAACGCTCAGGTTCTGCAGAACACAGTGGTGAGTTTATCATAGATTAACTGCATTTTATTTCAGGCTAATTTTAAACTTAACTTTGATTGATTGTTGCAGGTTGCAGTGGATCCACAGATTCTTCAGGCTATAAGAGGGATGAAAAATGCTACTGTCGCTCATGATGCTTTAGGAAATACAACGATAATCTATGAACAAGGTTTATAAACAAATATTTACATTAGAAATTATCAGAAATAAGCTTAAGAAAATACACAATCAAAAATCTGTTAAAATGATTATTATAATATTAAAATGATAAAATCGACAGTTAATTAGACAATATTATATATGTAATTACCTTCACCATTTTTTAGGTGAATCTGGTGATGCCATTGATTTGCTGCTGAACATGAGTAATGCTCGAGAACTGGGTGGAGAATCTGTACAGGCAAGCCAATATCTTCTACCCAATAATAAAAACAAAAAGTATCAAGGTATAATATTTCCTTGCTTTTTAGGTTGCAGTTTTAAACCCAGAAAACCAAGAAGAACAAGGTGTGTGGACTATCGCTTCAGAACCGGAGACAGCATCTACAACCCCAGGTGAGGCACAGAAGATTGTGACTGTCCATGTGTCTGAAAACGGTGAAACTGTTCTACAAGAGGCTTACGAAGCAACCACCTCTGAAATGGGAGAAATGGCTCAGGTCGCCATCGAGGCCTATGAGGGCGGAGCAGACTTCGGTGTGGTGGAGCAGGCGGCTGAGGAGGAACAAAGACAGGGGTACATAGCTTAACTCAATTCACAGACTTAACTACATGTTAAAGATGTATTATTAACTTGGCAATATGTATTTTCAGTAACAGTGACAGTGAGAACATTTCATCTCAAGTCTCTGAATCTGAGAACGTGAAAGAGGAAAAGTTCTACATTACGTCAGCACTGCCTGAAGGAGTCCTGCAACAAGTTGAGGTAAAAGCTCTTTCTTTTATTTCAAGACAGCACATATGAGATTTGGAAGATTTGAAGACATTTCAAATCCAAAAAATTCAAATCCAAAAATTTAACAAATTGATAACTATAGAAAAATCATTTATTTAATACAGTTAAAGTAACATCTTCATCCAGTCAGGTTACACTTGGTCTTCAAAGTCCTAATTTTCAAAGGGCAATGCCACAATGTCCGCTTATTGTAAACGGTTCAACTTTATGCTAATTTATCTGATGTTGACATCTGTATTGTGGCGCTAAATCAACTGAATATACTGTAGTTACTAATAAGAAGCCAAGGGAATGGGCTTATATCACAATGAAAAGACAACAATATGCATTCCTGATCCAGAGAGTGACCTGTAAAACAACAAAACACTAAACCTAAAGCGTGATTATATTCTCTAATCTTGTTTTTCTTTGTTAGCTGAGCACTGATGGCCCAGCCTCTCCTTCGGCTGTGTCTTCACTGGGTCTTGCCACTAAAAGATTTTCCTGTCGCATCTGCATGGAGTCCTTTCAGGGGCGCTCTGACATGGAGAACCACAAGAGGGCGCACATAGACCCCAACACCTTCAAGTGTCAAGACTGTAACTTCACATCACCTTCTTGGCCCGAGATCAAGGTATGCCTTTCCCTTTTGTGTTTGTAGCTTTATCTTTAAAATGTTTTGGGTAGTTTTTGGACTTTTTGTGATTTTTATTTTATTTATTTATTTTCCTTCTTAGACCCACATGGAGCTCCATTCCTACTTGCGTCCACATAAGTGCCCCTACTGTAGCTTTGCCTCAAAAAACAAGAAAGATCTACGGCGACACATGATGACGCACACCAACGAGAAACCGTTTTCCTGCAAACTCTGCGGACAAAGGTTAATTTACAATCAATTATACACTACCTTTTCATATTTTAAAACTATATGTGACAAATGAGTAGCAAGCTCAAAGTTTTTTCTAACTTGTGTTAAAATGGATGGTGTTCTCTCAGGTTTAATCGTAATGGTCATCTGAAGTTTCACATGGAACGTCTTCACAACCAAGACCAACCCGCTTGCAAAACCAACAGCAGTACATCACAGACTATAATTGTGAACAGCGATGAGGAAGCTCTGGCCACTCTACAATGTAAGATCATATAATAGGAGGTTTCTATGTGAATATATATTACAACTCTGTTTATTACACATTTCTTATTACAGCTTTGCAGGGACAGTCAGTGATCACTCCAGAGCGGCTGCAGACAGAGCACATCATTGTTTCACAAGAACAATCTGAATCAGACCAGGTATGAGATTTGCACTTTACAAAATATTTTTTTTAATTTGTCTATCATTACTGAAAATGTGTTTTGTCATTTTAATCAGGAGGAGGGCACATACATTCAGCAGATCACCACCATCGATGGACAGACAGTTCAGCATCTAATGGCTGCAGAAAATCAAGTCACTGAGGTGAACAAACATAACTTTTTTTAAATCATACTTTAGTCTTAATTTAGTTTTACATTTAGTTTTTGGATTAAGTTTTGATACAATCTGAGCCTTTTTTATATTGTACCTTTCCTGTTTTTGTCTTTATCAGGTTCAATACATTATTTCACAAGATGGAGTCCAGCACTTAATTCCTCAGGAGTATGTTGTTGTTGCCGATGGAAACCACATCCAGGTGCTTAGTGTGTATATATAGTCACTTCCTGGTCAGTTATAAAGTGTCAATGTGATCTAACTATGTTTTTTGTCACTCAGATGCCAGATGGACAGATCATTCAGTATTCAGAGCAAGACGGGTCTTTTGTTCAAGGACAACAGGTTAGGTTTGTTTTTCAGTTAGTTATATTTAGGAAATGATTATGTCGATGTCTGATAATCTGTGTGTGTGTGTGTATGTATGTGTGTGTGTGTGTGTGTGTGTGTGTGTGTGTATGTATGTGTGTGTGTGTGCGTGTGTATGTGTGTGTGTGTCTGTGTGTGTGCATGTGCGTGTGTGTGTAGATTGCTGTCAGTCCCGATGGTCAGATCCAATACGTCCCAGTGAGCTCTGAAGGGCAGATTGTGAATGCTGAAGAGTTGGAGGCTGCTGCGCACTCAGCTGTCACAGGTGGGATTTTCTATATTAACTCTAAACATGTACTGAAGATGTTAAGCTTTTGTTAAATAATGAACAAGACACAGTAACTAGTTAGTTGTCCAAAAGCTTTTCCTTGTAGTATATGCCAAATGACCAAAACATTTCAGTTTTACAAATATTTTGAAAACAAATTTAGACAAACTCACACAATTCATATGTTTTAATATGTATTAATTATGTGGTTATTACAATTTCTATGAGTCAGACAGTAAATATAGAGGGCATTAATAAGTGTCTGAATAAGAATCTGTCTGAATATATGTATGAATTTCAGCTGGTCAAAGAGGCACAAATATGTTACAAGTTAAAATTTTAATCTACCATTTTGACAGGTTGTCTAGTGTCCATGTCAAGCCCAGAACATAATTTTGTGTTTTCACAGCGGTGGCAGACGCGGCCATGTCCCAGACTCAGACGCTCTACACTGAGGCCACACCTGAACAACTGGAGCAGCTTCAGCAACAGGGGATCCACTACGACGTCATCACCTTCACCGACGACTAGAGAACACAACCACTACCAGATAATAACACAGACCTCATGTAATTTATGCATTCAACAAACTGTGAATGAATTGGCTGCACTGGTTAAAAAGATTGAGCTTTTTGTATATTCAGATGATTGCACCTGTTTCTCTTAATCATGGGGGCTGTACACCTGAGAATGGTTGAATCTGTTTTTAATTGCGGGTTGAAGATGCGTTGATTTGCAAAAGACAATGTTTTGAAAGGAAAATATATGTTTTAGAAATTAGCTTAAAAGAGCATTTTAGTTCTCAAAAAGAGTATATAATTGTTTGATTGTTTATCTTTGATTTATACGACGAGAGATGTTAATTGTGTATAGGTAAGATTATGTTTAATTAATTATCATGTACATAGCTTTGGCTTTTGTTTTCTATCTATGGAGAGCATACCTTTTGAGTTTGTCAGTACTGTTAAAGAGACTAGGAGCTGACACCAAATAAACAATTTTGTCTAAACATTGTCTGTGCATAAGAAGTACATGTATTCCAGTGGCATGGTCATATTCAATATATATAATTTACTTTGTCAATTCAACAGCCTCATCATATTCACCGAGTATACACATGTCCACAGTGTAAGAAACACAATCAGTTTACTGGTGGGGGACACTGGAGGTAGTCGTGATCAAATATTGAAAGTATTCTCAGCTGTATCCAGGAAGATGCTACCTGCTGCTGGACAGTGGTGGATACACATGTGATTTTTTAAAAGACAGAGTGACCAGGACGCAAGGCAACAGCTGGATTGAATTTACAATTTCAAATCCACAGTTTAACGACCAGGGCTTTTATAGATGTATTGTGATGGGAACTTCATTTTACCAGGACTACTATATTGAAATCACAGGTAAGCACACACTATTGGTTTATCGTGCAGCTTGTTGTCTAGTTTTAATGTAGATTTATTTACAGAGACACCTATTAATTTCACTAAGCTGCCTCACAAAACAGCCACTAAATCTCAAACCACCCCCATGACTGTCCTGAAGCCCCATACACATGTCTCAGAGTCCACTGCACCTGCCACGGAGCTCACTGCACCTGTCTTGGGGCCAGACCATGGCAACCTCAACAGGTATTCACTCGGCACTTATGAAGAATTGAATTATAACAACATTTAGATTTTTCACTTTGTTTTACATATCCCCTGCCTGCATTGTATCTACCTCATTAAGTACAATGTAATACACTTTTAAACAAACTGTAATAACATGTAGCTACATTGTACCTAACCCCAACCCTAACCGTAACCATTCTGTATGTACAATGTAGTTACATGTTATTACAGTTTGTAGTGTGAGTCAAAATAATTCAAGCACAACATGTATCTGTATCCTTTACCCACTGTACTAGGTAAGGGCCTCCTAAGTTCTTCTATGTAGTATTAAAGACTAATGAACTACTTTATTTAATTCACTGCCTCTTAAGTCCTACGTACCTTTAAACTACATGTATGACGTTACATTAAAACAAGAGTTTAGTCCTGGTTTGGAAAACAAAACTAAGTGTCTCAGTACCCTCTTGTTCACATGATGAAATTTACCTGGTATGTTACAGACAGAAGTGGCCTGAATGTATTTTTAGATCAGATCTTTTTTTGTGTGTGAAACAGCCATAAACCACAAATGAAACTATGGGCCGTTGCATCTGGGGTGTTGCTGGTGATACTATATGATGGCTCCAGTCCCAAATATATAATTTGTATAGTAAATCATATAAACCAGAGTGGAATGAACCAGGATTAAGTCTAAATGTATCAGCAATGTATGAAGACTGTTCTGGTGCTAAATTTACTGGGTCTAATCAAAAGCAGGACTAAACCAAGTAAAACGTTAACTAAGGCTGAACT
>JAVQKD010013575.1:0-12300 GCA_036025635.1 Philypnodon grandiceps
GACATATATGTCAGTGTAATTCTGACGGTATATAAAGATACTGTAGCCCCCAGGTAAGATCTTATAAAACTGTCAAAACAATGATATGTTGAATGTTGATATGTCAAATAATAAGTAGCTAAATAAATGTAAACTAGTCAACTCAAGGTCGTGAAACCCAGTCACTGGATCAGTTTGTCCTGCACATCTCCAACACAATGAATAAGAAGGTTGTAAACCCTCACCTGCCACAGATCGGGTCGGATCGGGATCTTCCGGACTCTGAAGTCTGGCACACGTTGCTGACATGTATCCGCTAAATATTCCGCTTTGGCGAAATACGGACAGTCGGCATTACCTGCGGGAGAGCGGCAGTTACTTATGTGATAATAATCCGTGTATTAAGTGTTTTTAGATCATTACCCGCGAGCACGAATCTGGCCATGTCGGTTTGAGGCGGTTTCTATGGAAACGGTCCGCCTCACGTTTGAGAAGCTGCCGCTCGTTGAGTTCAAGATGAACGGTCACATTTGGACTTTTTTATATTACTTCACGTTAAACACAAGGCATTTTAACTAATTAGTAAGTATTTTCTGAACAATAAAGTGTCATTGTTTTAACGTTTATTTTTGTGTCCGTCAGTAGGAACTATAGACCGTCCGTAGCTCGGGGACTGTTAACAGCTGTGCACACTGGAGCAGAGTGGAGCTAATGCTAACGGAAGAGCGATAAACTCTCTTAAAACGCGCCGCTGTTTGTGTTTGATACATGGGTCAGTGCCAGGGTGAGAACACGGAGAGCGTGGTCACTGTCGGAGCCGGCGTGAGGTGTACCGGGAGACGTGAGGTCTGAGTGTAGTGACTGGAACAGGTCAGGGCACAGGCTCGAGGTGTAGACACAGATAGTTCCAGGATTAGCACGTTTCATTGACACGTCTATAATATACAATATATAAAAGTCATTTGAGCTTTAACTGATGAGCACGTGATTATCATAACATTCAACATACATGTATTCTTATGTATAGAGCGCCTCCTAAAGCCATGTCTGGTGCCACGGCCGACCTCATGTGGAGGGCTTTTCGAGTCTGCAGCCAAAGAGTTTCACGGTATCACGGTCTCACACCTGCTTCACTCAAAAACTTTCCAGAACCGTACCAACATTTCTCCAAACCCAGGACGACTCTCCACTGTCCTATTAGATACTTGTCCACGTGGACACATTCTGAAGACTATGAAGGTCTTACATCTTCTCCCAACCCTGGTCCCACTGGTCCTAACCCTGGTCCCACTGGTCCCAACCCTGGTCCCACTGGTCCCAACCCTTCACCCAAACGGCCTAAGTCTGTCTTTATGCATACGTTGGATTCCTGCACATCTCCGTCCGATGTCTTGGACCTGACGTGCCGGTTCGCTCCCACGGCTCCACAGGTGAGACATGGGGCAATATTATCGCAGATATGTTGGCCATAAGCTGTAGCCCTGAGCTTACATGTCACGGTATTGTCATGATAATCATGTCATGAACACTCATGTTCTGTGTTCTTCACATGAACTCTGACATGTTCTGTGTTCTTCATATGATCTCTGACATGTTTCAGTGAAATGAAGATGAAGAGCAGAGCATGAATGAATGTATCAGACTCTTCTTCATCTTCACAGATGATCTCAGGACTTCAGATCACATCATTTATCACATACTCCTGTATTGTCCAGGTGAGCAGATGCCTGTCTCAGATGTGGAACAACACTAAGAAAATGTCTGAGGAGCAGCGGAGGTACGAGCTGAGGCTGATGATGGAGCACCAGGCGTTTGAGCAGTTCCTGACCCAGGCCATGAGCTCCGTCAGGGGCATGAGGCCCCAGCAGCTGGCCTACTCTCTGCTGGCACTGGTCAAACTGGGACTGTCTCCACAAACACGAGTGATTCACACCTTCCTCCGAGCGGCTCAGGTCAGTGCAGAGAGCTGACTTGATGGTTAAGGCAATGCGTCATGAGACTGATGATGGTCCTGTATGTTTTATGATCAGGAGAGAATCAATGAGTTTGACGAGAAGAGTCTGTCCATTGTGTCCTCGTGTCTGGAGAACATGAAGCCTACAGCCAACATCAGCGCGCTCACAGACGGCATCAGGTTATTGTGTTTACTCTGTCCATAATTAACCACATTTTCACCACATTTATCTCATCTGGTTCCTCTGGTTAAACTAATGTAAATGTATTTCCAGGCTGTTAGTGGAGGCCCGTCTCTCTAGGATTAATGACGTGCTCCAGCTTCAGACCATGATGCGGCTGCTCGGGAAAGATGCTCCCATCAAACTCAAACGCAAACTGGAGGTGAGCATGTCTCAAAGTTCAAAATAATAAGTAAATAATAACTGTCTGTCTAGACCAAAGCGCTGTCGATGTCGGACCAGTTCACTCTACCCAACGCTCAGCACATGGTCTCCACCATGGCTGCTATGGACCTCTGCTCCAAACCTCTGCTGTCAGTCTGCAGCAAGAGGATCACAGGTCAATATATCTATATGTCTCTTCAGAGGTCTAACCAGGACCAAATCAGGACTAAACCAGGACTAAACCAGGTCTAAACTAGGACTAAACCAGGACTAAACCAGGTCTTGTTTCACCTCATACCTTATCGGTCTTCTTCTCCTGTTTGACGAGGATGGACAGATTTTCTTTTAAAACCTTGACGATCTCAGTTGGATTTTTGGGCTTGCTCCCAAACAGTGGCATGATGATCTCTTCACTGTTCAACACTCACTAAGGGACCTGCAAAAACACAACAGACGCATGTGCTAATGTTTACCACAGCTCTGTACTGAAGCTGTAGAGGACCACACAGTTCACAGGATGCTGCGGTCCAGGTCAGATGATGAGGTCGAACATGAGCGGGGTACCTAACTCAATCAGTTCAGTGTGTTCATGATATGTACCTGTGTGTGAAAGTTCAGACTGAAGACCTTTTGAGTCGTGTTCACATGGAGGGTCGTGCTCGTTAACAATATAAAAACCTTTAGAAATCACACGTCTGATTATGGTGCCCGTTGGTGCCAGATGTGACAGATGTATGGGGGCATTTCGCCGATATACACCTTGCTGTCAGGGAAGACAGCATAGGCCTAGTTTCATAGTATTTTCTCTAACTAACCTAGATATATTTTTTTTGCAGTGTATATCCTGTATTTAGAACCCTTGTGGCTAGTAAGTTACTAGCCAATCACGATAGTATTTATTTTTTATTGTTTGCAGTGTATATCCTCTATTTATAACCCAGTGCATTGAGAATGACAGAGAGGAAGAGGAAGAGGAGGATGAAGACGCTGTAGTGAACTTGAGCCGGTCTGGGACTCATCACAGTAACACCAGGGCTGATGGAGGTATTTTTATAACTGCTCCACAATACACTGTCAGTGAGTGCAGTGACTGTGAAGACACCAGACAAATGCAGGATTCTCATTTACCCTGCGACAGGTTCATTTAAAAGAGGAGCTTAGTGGAAAAGGCCATTTATAAAAGTCGGAAGAATTTCTAACAAAAGAGTGCGTACAACTGAAAATCAAAAAGTACATTTGCAACAGTACAGTATGAGGTGTTCACGTGCACTCCTGTGATTTGAACTCAGACCAGGATATGAAGTCAGTTTTAATGTTTAACAGTTGTAAAACGATTAGCTTGATTAGCTCACATCCATCGGACTAGCAGTATGCAACACATTAGCTCTGTTGGTAAAAGCGTGCGGCCCATATTCAGAGCCTATACAGAGCTCGTCCCGGCGTCGAGAGTTCGGATCTGGCGCAGGCTACTGTCCTATCAAGTAAAGCTGAAAAGAAATGTCTTTAAAAACAAATGCATCAGACTGCATGCTAACAGTTGGAGGTCAGTATTGGGCAACTCAAGCTAACTTAATAATTTGACTTTCTTGCAAATATGGTGCAATGATCTTGGTCCTTTCAAATCTAGACTTCTGAATTTCAGAATGCACCTGTTAAGGATCCAGGGAAAGGACGCAAACGCACGACTCACAAGGCAGGTAAGCACAATCTTTACTGAAGTCACAACAGGCGTAGATTTACAGCGATCCGGTACAAAGATGAGGCATGAACACTTGACCAAAAACAACAAGACGAACTCGAACAAGGACAGGGGAAGACCGGGACTAAATACACCAGGAGAGGGGAACACAGGTGCGACACATTAGGGCAAATCAGCAATCACACAGGCGGGAACAGGCACGGGCAGGAAGTAACACTGAAACAAGAGTCAGACAAAGGACAAAAATAAAACAGGAAATGAACCAGACACAAAAACCACCAAATGTCACAGAACCCTGACAGCACCAATGTCTACATTCACTAGAAACCATGCATACATTTAACTATTTACTGGTTCTAGTAAGGTACCTCTATAGCCACAAATGCCTTGGGGTAGACTTACAGAGACGTGGCAGCCATACCATATCCGCTACCACAAAACACACCCTGCACTCTAATCTTTACATTCATGCATCTGCAAGATTGGGTGAAGTGTTTCACTCAGGGACACACTGGCAGAACTAACTTTATGAAGTTGGAAGCAAACCACCAACCTTCTGCTAGCATTATACATCACTACTTTGTACTGTTTTGTGAATCCTGTCTGTTAAAACATGTTTTGACAGTCGTGCACAAATACAATGTCTGTCTTTCAATCTGTTTTCTGACTGAAGTGGGCAAAAACAATGTGGTTTTTTGGAAAGAATTGTGATTTTGCCAGAATTAGTTACCATCTCCTCTTCAAAAACCCAGTCACAACAAAACGTTCTATTGAGCCACTGTAAATCTTTGTGTTTTCTTTTCACTCTCTTTGTTTCCAGTCGACGGAGAGGGAAAATAACATGTCAGAAACACGCTCTTCATCACTTCACCAGCAACATCAGAGCTGCTCGATCTGCATCTCACAACACGAGGAAGAGGAGGAAGCTATTTCTGGCTACAGCAAAAAAGGTACCATCATAACAAAGCTGACATTTATAAAGAGATCCACCGTAGCTCTAGTTAAATATCGTCCTATGAGACACGGAAAATGAGGCAAATAGCAAAGTGAAGAAGCATTGCCATTTGATTGTTTCACATTGTATCAAGATGAAGGAATAGCTAAGTATGTGAACTAATCCCTGAAATCACAAAAAAGCACTGCTACTAATAGTGTTGTAGTGGCCGAGACCGGTCTTGGACTTGAGTCTGATCTCGTCCTGGCCTCAGACACTTGGTCTGGACATCAGTTTACTCGGTCTTGTCACAGTCTCGGACATAGCAGTTTCTGGAATTTTGGAATTGGAATTAAAACACTTCATTTTACTTACTTTTATGATATTGATTGCAGAATATTTTTCAAATAAATTGCTTATTCAAATTTTGTGCCATTATTATTTTATTTAACTGTGTTTTAGAAGTTGTCTGGTCTTAAACTGGTCTCGATGTGCCTTGGTCTGGGTACTGACTCGGTCTTGGTCCACTCTGGTCTTGGACAGATCTCGGTCTCATGTATGGACATTCAAAGCCCTAACGGAATACTAGCTTTATAGGTGAGTCCAGTATTTATGTTCTACTGTTACACACTTGAAGCTACCTGCCACAGCTGCCATAGGGCAAACTGACGAAGATGTGGGAACCATACCTTGAATGTGGCTCTTCTGAGTACCACCATACATCACGATAATTACACAAAGACATTTACAGAGGCTGGATATAGACCCTTTCAACAGAAAGTGCTAAATTCCAGAGTATAGGGAACTGGAGGCAAGACCATAATACATTTTCAATGGAGAAATTAGAAGTTTGGACAAATGCCAACCACTCTGCTACATGTAGGTGATGTCAGAGCCTGGTTAGGAAACATTAGTGAATGTACCTCACATTGTATGTTTATTTAAAGTACACATTAGTAACAGTTAGACTTTTGGCTGGAGGCAAAATTCTTGATTTTTAGGTTTGCCTGTTCATTTTAAATGTGCAGCAAGAGTCAATGTGTAAGTCATAGCCACATGCTTTACTTTCAAAGAAGAGTCCTGCTGCTGCAGAGTTAAGTCAGGGTTTTGGGCTGCACTCTGAGGCACAGATACTTAATAGACTCTCTTAGTATGTCAGGAATCCCCCAGGCTTTAGATTGAAAAAATAAATAAATAAATAATAAATGTTCTTTAAATAAATTAAAACTAAAATAATCATTAAAATGGAATAATAGCTTGTTTAAAAAATTGTTTATTCATTGCATTTATCTTCTTCAACTTATTTCCATTAGGTTTCCATTAGGGTGCAGTCTGGAACATATCCGAGCAGCTATGGCTCTGAGTCAGGGAGGCTTTTGAGGCTAACCCCTTCACTCACACTTGCATGTCTTTGGGCAGAAGGAACAACAGTAACCTGAGGAGAACAAGCAGACTCATACAGATCATGAAAAGGCTGGTCTCGGGATTGAACCCGCGACCTCCTCCACTAATGTAACTACCTATTGACTTTGATTTATTCATGTTGTCCACTTATCCTACCCATTAAGTTAACCAAAAACATCACCTTCACTTTCATTATTTTCAGTTTCTTTTACACTTGGCAGAAATGTCCCAATTCGAACCTACAACTTTTTTTGCCCACACACCAGACAAAGTTTCATTTTGAGAGGTCTCCATTCGGTACATTGTAAGATAGCACTGGTAGCTGTCTAATATGCCAATGTCCTGGGACTCACTGCCAGTCACTTATTGCACTGTGCCAGGATGATGATGTTCCCAGTGAAATGAAATGTGTCCAGATTGTCAAGGTATCTTTCTGAGTGGAAGCAATATATCTTTCTCCAATATTGAAATTGTGGTCTATCTACTGCAATGTGAACGATACGGGATGGTCTACTTGTGGCATGTCTGTATCGCGTATCGTAAGGTGTTTGAAGGCAGTTGGAACTATATAAGAAATAGGCAGATTGTTGCCAGTTTAGAACATTTTAACACCTCAACTAAAGGTTTTATCTGTGACCTACTGATCTAAACCACACCACACACTTGCACAAACAATACTAGTCACAAAAAGTTAGGGATATTTCACTTCTGGGTCACATTTGTAGAAAAAATAAAACATTGATTTTAAAGCATTCATAAAAGCATGGTATTTATCTAGTTATCTAGTTTGTCTCTATCCCGGTTCTAGATAATATATGTGCATATTCATGACAGTGGCCGATCCCAGTAAGAATGGGCTTTAGGTGTCGCATATGTGCAAAGAACCCACAGCAACACAAACTGAACATGAACGCTCCACTCACAGAGCTTGTGTGTCAAAGATTGTACCCTCAACCAAACCTATTTCTGTAATAATTTTTCATTATTCCAATAAATGCCTTTACACTATTAAACAGTTATCCTCAAATCAAGACAAATTGTGAAATTGACACGATTTCGGTGGATTCTAACACCTACGAGCACCTTGCCTTGTTGATTTACTCTGTTATGCCGAGTTATATGTTGGCAATTCTTTGTGTATAGGGGTCCCTCTGCAGACATGACTCAGCCATCCTTGACACTGTGGGCATAGGCTTTACAGATGTGAGCTTGTGAAGTCAAGACATATCACCTAACTGCATTAATCTCACATGGCCTTAAAATACTGTGTGGATTTGTTTTGGCATTTTGATATTTAGAGTTCATCCAGGATTAATAATCACAACACTGGTGCCCCATGAGGGTTGAGAAGACTAAGCTACCGCCTTAGAAGGTAAACACACTGAATTATCCTTCTGAAGGAGTCTGTGAGACAGTTCATCACCGGCCAAGGTCGAGAAACTATCATCATAAAAATTGGCTTCAACTATGGGTCTTAAGCAGGATCGAGGCATGGACAGTTAGAACTAAAACTAATTATGTGCATGTTTAATTAGTATACATTTAGTTTAACCAACACTATCTCTCTGTCGCCATCTAGAGGACACTGAGTATTGTTCTAAATAATCCAACATGGGGGCCAGACATCGTTCATCTAAACACTGCAAATTCTAAAAATGGACCTTTATTTTACTGTTATTAAGTCTCCAATTTAGTGTTTAGTGTTTAATAAGCTGGTTGCTCTCTAGTATATCTACTGTGTGTGTCTGTTTATTGAGTTGTTAGTTCGAGTTTCACTTTCGATATTGGGTGACACACACACATGTTTAGTTTTGTTTTTTTTTAGCTGCGGGCTGAACTCTGGATGAACAGAAACGTTTTATTGTCTGTCTTTGTTTATCAAGATTTCCTCTAAATGAAATTTTAAATTGTGTTCCATAGATTTGATCCTTAGGCTGGTTGACGGCAAGCTCTTGTGAATTTTGCACGTCCTCCCTGGATACTCTGGCTTGCCAATGTTAGGAGAATTGTCTAAATCCACTAGGAAAAAGCTGAATAATATGAATGAAAAATGTACTTCCTGGATCCAATTGGTGATTCAGAACCACACCATAAACAAATAATTAACGGCCATGTTCTGTCTCAAAAAGCCTTCTGAATTTGTCATGTAATTTGAAAGTATAGTATTAACACCAGATTTATAATCACAACACGGGTGCCCCTTGAGGTTTGAGAAGACTAAGCTACCGCCTTAGAAGGTAAACCACTGAATTACCATTCTGAAGGAGTCTGTCAGACAGTTCATCACCCACCAAGGTTAAGGCACTCCAATTTAATACAAACCCGTAAAGATGTGTGGTGCTTCATTCCTTTTGTTGGTTGGTTTGAAGGAGAGCCTTGGGGAGAGGCCAAAGCAGACTACAGCCCAGTATCACCTCACTGTCGGGGAGTTGTAGCCATGTTCATTACTTTGGCTCAGATTGATTGGAGCACTTGGATGACAGTACAAACCATTTCATTTCTGTTGATGGCTGTTTTTCTGCCTCAGGGAACAAAGACTGTAATGACCTCCCCAAAGCACCACAGCAAGAGACTGTATACTTTCAACTATGTCAAATTCCATATACGGTACAATGATAGAGGTAGACTTAGGCCAGATAGACACTGCAATTCATTCTTCCACTTGTTCTGGCTTGGGGGATACGAAGAATAAGCCTGAAGATATGGGTTTAAATGTGTAGTCTGTAAGTTTTTATCTAGCCATGATGTAAAGTGTCATACTTATTTTACTTTAGTCCCTCTCCCTGGCCTCTACAGCAACATCAGATCAGAGTTATGGGTGACAACTTTGACCAATCGTAGTTGAGTTTTACTTTAGTCCCTCCCCCTGGCCTCTACAGCAACATCAGATCAGAGTTGTGGGTGACAACTTTGACCAATCTTAGTTGAGTTTTACTTAGTCCCTCCCCCTGGCCTCTACAGCAACATCAGATCAGATTATGTGGGTGAAACTTTGACCAATCGTAGTTGAGTTATACCTTAGTCCCTCCCCTGGCCTCTACACACTACAGACTATCCTACATTACATCATGAACAGGGTCAGGGAGGTCTAGTTTAAGAGCTTTAAAGCAGAATACACACTTGACGATGCCTGAATGAAAATTGTACACACTGGCCACTTTATTGGTTTGACCTTGTGCCTAGTACCCAGTGGTCTGCTGCTATAGCCTGCTAGCTTCATGTTTAATCATCTTGTGTTCAGAGATGGTCATCCACATATACCTTGATGTAATCTGGCATCAACAAGGCATTTTCTCCCACACAGCTGCTGCTCACTGGATATTGCACCTTTTGTTGTACCCTTCTCTGTATTTTCTAGACTTGATTTGCATGTGAAAAACCCCTTTTATAACTACATGTGTCAATTCACATCGTTTATTTTCACAGTTATCACACTTGCATCAAGGTGAAGGCAGCACATTTTTGAAGAAGTGTGTTCAACTCTTGTGGCATGCTTCACTGACTCAAGGGCGGTGAATGAGTGTGATTATGCTAAGAGTGAATTTGATCGTTCGAGGCTTGTATGAGGTTAGAAGGACCTCAGTCTGCAGCTCTTGGCACGTAGTGGGTTACAATAAGAACACTGAATTCTTTAAACTGATGTCCACAGTTTAGAATCGCTAAGAGAAGGTTCATGCTAATAATATACTTATACATAATACATACTTAAACTGTAGTCTGGAGATTTCCTAAATAAGATATTGTTCAAATAAAAAACCTTGTTCTCTGATATAAAGTAGGTTATGGCTCACAAACCCTGAGACATGCTAGATATAGTAGGATCAACAAAATGGTTCTTTACTGGCCCATTGTGGGTACATTTTGAATTGTTGACCCTAGTCTGCTCCCGTGGACCCACCACCCGCGGGAGGTACCATACTGGTGCAATGTGGATCAGGCAGTGGTCAAAGTTCCCTGCTTAGACTGCTGCCTCCGCGACCCGGTTTCGGACAAGCGGAAGAAAATGGATGGATGGATGGACCCTAGTCTGTAGAACATATTAAGATAAACTATCTGGACCCAGACCAGACTTTGTTGTATGGTGGCAACTGCAATGGCCTCCTGTTTCTCTTGCAAACCATATGCAAGAGGAATTAGTAAATCAATATCTTATTTACATGTTAATATTGTTTCCATACACCAGGCATTTAATCTTTAAACAAATCTGATTGTGTGATTTTTTGCAGATGCAGTTATAATATTAAAAGTGTGTTGATTCAAGCTGGGTGTATTTCTAGATCTACTTTCAATGTTGTGACCCAGAATGAAATTTGATTTTACAGTTTTACAGTTAGTTTTTCCTTTATGGAAGCTTTTGGTTTAATTGTGTTGAAATCACCTGGTGTTTAGTTTAGCAGCATAACCCTTTCCACACACCTCTACCTCTGCCACACACATGCCCACAGTAACTGCCTCCACACTCAAACCACATTTAGACAAAAATAAGTCCTTTTTTTATCAAAGCCTCAGATAGAGCTGTCTGTGTGGGTACAACATAATGTGAGATAGTTTCAGTTATTGTCACGATGCGTCTTCCTTTTGAGGCAAAACGAAGAGTACAAGCCCACCTCTTTCACAACATCATCCACAACTGTATCACCTATACACTGTACAGAGGTGACTAACTGTAGACCACAGACCATTCACCTCTGATCAGCATCTGAATATAGGCAGTGTACTGTAGATGCTCAAGTAGTAAAACCTACCTACCAAAGTAAAACCTACCTACCAAATTTCTGTTCTGTGTGATTTTTTTGGAGTGACCAATATTTACCTCTTACCTTCTGTGGAGTAGGGGAGCCCTGTCAGATACTAACTCAGTGACCCATAGAAAATGACAGAGGTTCAACAGTTACTACAAGAGCCTTGGAAAAGCAACTATGGGCTTGGGGCGGTACCTTTGGGCGAACCTGCCAAGTTTCTGTTGGTACTTTTTCTAAAAACGTTGACAGAGTTTTTTTTACCTCCTACCTTTTGTGGAGCCCTGTGCAGATACTGTGCTCGCTCAGTGACCCATAAAACTGACATATGTTTAATGTTTGTCTAGTTCATTGGGGTTCACCATGTGTAATCAGAATAACTGGGGAAAACACTACAACATTTACTACAGGAGCCTTGGAAAAGCAACTATGGGCCTGAGGCGGTACCTTTGGGCGAACCTGGGCGTGATAATTTTATTCTCATTACAACTACAGAAAATACATTTATTTAAATCAAAGACATTAATAAAATATACCTCGTAAAACACATTAAAATACGTGTTAAATACTCTATGGGCATATATACATTATGGTCAAATTTGGGCAACTAAAATTATTTGCTTTCCCATTGCAGGTTTTGTTAATCAGCCATCTGCCTTACTCTATGTACTTACTATGTAAATAGAAATATATTTGAAATGTATATTCGACTGAGATGCACCTGAATGTTGGTACTGCAGTGAAATAATTCTTTACAAGCAGATAATCTCATTAAGGTTTTGAAATCTGTGAGCTCAGTTAATCTTTTACATCTAAAGGGCCGGAACTCGGAAATCCGACCTCCGAGGACAACTGGAACGCACCATTAGTCACACAATATTGTACTGTAGAATGTGAAACTAAATACTATTAAAAAAAACGGGAATCGTCTGGCTCCGTCGGACCCTATCCTCTGCATCTGCTTCATCTACATCCATACATTTCCTCTTTGGTCTTCCTCTCAGCCAATGGCTACCACATACGACCTCTGAAAATATTTGTCAAACATTGAGTGAAATCACGACAGTCAAGTCAGGTAAAAACCAAGCCAAAACCAAGATTAAATTGGTCTGAACAGCTCTAAGTGAGGCTAAATCAGGATCTAACCATGTACACCAGTTTTAAATAAGGACTTAAAAAGTACTAAACCAAGTCTAAAGGTTACCA